>WOXC01010520.1:0-188871 GCA_011680675.1 Gymnobelideus leadbeateri
AATATTTTCCACTTTCAAAGCACTTTTCTGTGAGAATAGGGCTTAAGATGACTGGTTCAATATCCGTAACCCCATTTTACAGATGAGAAAACTGAGGCCCATAGAAAGAAAGTAACTTTCTCATGGGACTCATCCTTCCTTAGAATTCAGTCAAATACCACCTTTTCCCTGGAGCCCTTTTCTGAGGCCACCAGTCATTAAAGACCTTTCCCTTATATTTTATATGGCTCTTCATCTGTATCTCTCTAATATAATTCTCATGCACTCTTTCTGCTGTATCCTATTTATCTTTGTCCTATCACCAGGCTATGAGCTCCCTGAAAGTAGAGACAGTGGCTTCTCTAAACTTCATAACCCTTCTCTCCCATAGCCCAATATAACATGGGATCCTGCACACAATAATTAACTGGTAGGATAAATGAGATGCAGATGTGTGGAAACAGCTGGTATGACTCAGGGCAACAATCGAGCTGGGTGAGAATTTCTTATATGCTAAAACCTCCCTGGAGGCAGTCACAAATTAGGGAGGGGCGAGGTGAAGGCTGTAGCTCAGGGGTGGTGGTCAGACCTGGAAGAATATTAAAAGAATTAGAGCAATTGAGAAGGATGCTAGAAACCTAGACTAGTGCCTGACACTTACAAAGCACCTGTTATATTACAAATCGCCTTCACAAATGGTCCATCATTTCACTGAATCTTCATAAAGTAGAATGTAAGTATTACTGCCCTCTGATGCTCAGAGAAGTAAAGCAATTCACCCAAGTTCACCCAGCAAGTTAATGGAAGAGCCTGAGTCTGAAACTCCAGGTCTTCCAACTCCAAGGAGTCTACTCTTTCCACTAAAAGCCACAATACCAAAAAAAATTCCCTAGAGAAGGGTAGTCATAGGGCAGTGACTAAGCAATGCCAAGACATGTCTGAAAGAACAACAGCTTGCCCCAGTTTGTCTTCATTGCCAGATTACTAAGAGGGAAGACCAGAGTGAAGTTGAAAGGATGTAATGATGAGAATAGGGAGGGGAGCCTCACAGGATCAATGCATTCCTTTGGAAGCTAAAAAAGATTTTAAAAAAGGAAAAAAAAAAACCTGGCAAGACAGAAATCACTCCTGACTTCAAGTTAGAAGACCAAATTTAGCTCCCAACTAGCTGCATGACCCTGGGCAAGTCATTATCCCTCTAAGGACTGCAATTAACTCTTCTGCAAAAATGAACGGATTGAACTAGACGGTCCCCAAGAGCCCACCAGCTCTGACATTTCATAGTTCAGTGATTCTGGGATCCAACTGGATTGGCACTTAGGCCAGTGAGCCCATCCTCCCTTATCAACATATTTGCTGTATCTGACAGTCTTAATTCTCCCCACATTGTTCCCAAAGCTTCTTGCAAAGTACTATCATTAGCTTCAGGGATTAGCTTTGCCTGAGCATTCAAGCCATATATCATTAAAATCTGTTCAAAGATGGGCTTCCTGGGGTGCACTGACTCTGCTGGTAAATAGAAATTAAAGGCAGAGACAGGCCTTCTAGAATAGCATGAGGGGAGCAGTATCTTTATTTCACCAGGTGACTCTAAGCAGCTGTCAGAGATGGCTCCGTGGGGCTGCCAGTAGAAATCGGGCTGGCTCTTGCTCCCGCTTGGATAGATGAGGAATTCAAAAGTTCCAGACAAATTCAGATAACCTGTGTGACAGTAGGACGCTGCTCAGAGTGTGAATTCCCATTTCTTCGGTGAGAAGCTGGGGGACGGGCAAGAATGTAAATGTCACTGTAAAAATATCTGTAGAGCAAAAGTCACATTTCCATAAGTCTGCAGTCTGTACATCTCAGCAGAGATGTTGGTAGCGCCCTGCTTTCTAAGGATCTCCAGGCACCCTTCAGCCTTGGCACTAGAATTATAGATGTGGCAGATCTAAGATTATAGGCAGTATGTTGTAATGGAAATAGCATCAGATGAAGTCAGAGGACCTGGGGTTAAATCCTGTTTCTGTCACTTAACTTTCTCCATGGATCTGGGCAAGTTACTTTTCACCTCTTGGCCTCAATGTACTGATCTGTAAAATCACAGGGCTGGAATAGATGATCTCTAAGTCCCATTCCAAGCTCTAAATACTGCTATTTAGATCCTAGGACCCCTCACACGAGCAGTATACCAAGCAATCAGGTGAGTTTAATCATAGAAAACGTCCTAGGATGACAGGATTTAACTAGCCCAACTTCCTTATTTTACAGATGAAGAAATTGCCATCTAAAGAGATAAAATAACATGGATCCAGTGTCATATAATGAATAATAAAGCTGGGATTAAATTCCAAGACTTCTAACCTCATGTCCCACAGTCTTTCCACTATACTACACTATAAGTTGGTCCAACTTTCAGAAGTTGGAATACTTCAGTGCAGAAATACTCTATACTTTCCCTCGTGATTGGGCATCCAGCCTCTAGTTGTACACCTCCAATGCCAAAGAGTTCATTGCTTCCCAAGATAGCCCACTCCATTATTGGACAGCACTGACTAATAGATAGTTCTTTATATTGAACTGAAATCTGCCTAATGCTCCTAGTTCTATAATCTAGGGCTAAGCAGAATAAGATTAATTCCTCTTCTCCAAGACAGCCCTTTAGATACTAGAAAACAGGGATCCTTCAAGTTATCCCTTCTTATCTCTAGGCTAAATATCATCAGTCACTGATGCTTGAATGACATAGTTTTGAATCTTTTCCCTTTATTTGTCTCCTTTGCTCCAGGTTTCCAATGTCCCTTGTAAAATGAGATACCCAGAACTGAACACACTATTTTCTTTAAAGTCAAACTGGGGGGCGGCTAGGTGGCGCAGTGAGTAAGAGCGCCAGCCTCGGAGTTGGGATGACCCAAGATCAAATCCAGCCTCAGAAAATGAGCACCCACACATAAATAATGACTAGCCGTGTAACCTTGAGTAAGTTACTTAACCCCAATTGCTTTAAAAAAAAAAAGTTAATAAAGTCAAACTGGGTAGTCAACTCAGCTTGGCCCATGCCCCTCTCACTGGGGATCCTATCAAGACCAGAGTAATGCTGACCAAATCTCTGTCTTGGGGAAAGGGAAGAATAGGCATGAGTTTCATAACATACATAAAATGAGGTTTCTTTCCTATCTGAACTGAACCCTCAGGGCACACACTGCAATTAAATCCCAGTCTCTACTTTCCCATTCTAGAATTCTGAACTTTAGAACTAGAAGGAGCCTTGCAACAGAGACTTTTAAAACATAGAATATGAAAGGTGGAAGGGGCCTTAGAACATGAAATGTCAGAACTGGAAGAAACCTAATTGAGTACATAGAATTTCAAAGTTGGAAAAGAATTTAGAACATAGAATGTCATAACTAAGAGGAACTTTAGGATATAAAATGTCAGAGCTTGATGAGACCTTAGAATATAAAACTCAGAACTGAAAAGGACCTCAAAGAACACTTAATTCAATACCTTCTTTGGAGAGAAAAGGAATCTGATGTCCAGATAGGGCCCTAAAGTCAATGTGGTGAGGTCATAGCACCACTAGAGCTAAAACCCAGATCTTTTAAGTCTGAATTCAAAGCTCTTTCCCTTACATCACTCTATTTCTCCTGCATCAGTAATCCACGGCTGAGACAGTGCTGATGAAGGGATGTAACTTAAGTCATTGCTGTAGCTGTGACTTATTTATGAACTGCTGCAACTCTTCCCAGGCCTCAGTTCAGGGCAGCAGCTCTGGGGATGTTTCCCCTCAGTCAGGCATGATTAATATAGGCAAGGTGGAAGTAGAGATGGTGGCCAAGAGAAGAGAAAGACAGTAGTAGTAGTAGGTGTTTTTACATTTATAGGAGACTTGAGAAGAAGGAAATTTGTCTCACTTGTTCCTGTGGTCTTCTCAGATTCCATCCCTGTGGATGGTGATGAGGGAAGAACTCCTGGTTTGAAGAAGATGAAGGCGTGGGGTCAGAGGATGAGTTCCTTGAAGAAATAGGGCCAAAATTATTCCAGTTCTACCCAAAAAATTTCTATGGTCTTACATAGGCAGTGGGAAAGAGGCAAGAGGTTAGTGTTTTGAGATCCCAGAAGGTAAATGCTGAGTATAATAGACATCATCAAAAATGTACAGTTAGTCCTGTTGTCCTCCCTCTCCCCACACTAGTGTAGAACCCTCCTCCTCAAAAGGCACTTTCATCCATTTATCCAGTGGTAACCATAATGGTAGCCATAATGGGAGAGGGTAGGTTTGAGAGTATGGATGGAGGTAAGGAAGATGCTTCCCCTGCGTGTGGGAACTGGGGTAAGGTGAGAAGAAAATATTGGAAGGAGAAGTTAAAGACAGAGAGATGAAAATCATAGAGGAAGTAAAGAAAGGGTAGAGAAGGGGGTGAGAGCAATGAGAGAAAATGGGCATTAGAGAGGGGAGGAGTGAAAGAAATGAAAAAGGAGTGACAGAGAGGAGAGTGAAAGAAGGGTAACGAAGTAAAAAGAAGGTGGAAGGGAGGAGAGAGAGACAGAGAGACAGAGAGAGACAGAGAGAGAGAGGTTGGTTTGAATTTCCCATCTGGAAGGGGAGAGGCAACGCGTCAGGGCAGAGTGATGGGAGGGATTGGAGGAGGGCGTGTTTAGCCGCCGCGGCGGCAGGCTGGGCTTGGGGAGCAGAGTTGCACTTGGCCGGGACCGGAGCCGGAACGGGAGGAGGGAAGTGGAGGTGGCGGCGGCGTCTGTGGGCCAGGCGGGATCACTGCAGTGACTGGCGGGCGTCAGGGGCAGCCAGGTCAGTGTAAGCGCCGCTGGCGGGACTGGGCGGCCGAAGGGAAAGAGGGTCTTGGCTTGGGGGGTGCTGACGGGACAGCTCCGGGAAGAGATCAGAGCACACTGACCCGCAGAGGACCCAGGAAAAAGAGCGAGAAGCCATCGGATTGTGAGGCCGAGTCAGGGGCCCAGAGGGGGAGTCTCTCTCTAAGCAGCCTTTGCCCTCGAAAAGAAAGCTGCGCCCCAACTCCAACCCCAATAGACCTAAGGTGGCAGGGACCAGATAGCATCCTTGGCCCTTAGCCGGAGCTCCGGAAAACTGAAGGGGAGGGTCTTGCTGTGAGCCACCCCCTCTTGAGGAGGGAAAAGTCACACACACACACACACACACACACACACACACACACACACACACATACACGCGCACACGCACAACACACACGAGCGGGCGCGCGCGTAGACACACACACACACACACACACACACACACTCTGAAGACTGAAGACCGCAAGACGGCGGGAACCTGCAACCGGGGTGTGGGGGCAGGGGGGAGGAGAGAGGAGGAAGAGGAAAAGGGAAGTGGGAGCAGCAGAGAAACTGAGTCTGACCCCCCCCCCCCATAGAGAAGGGGCTTCCCCCAGCTACTGCAAAGTTTCCTACCGACTTTGCTGCTGGACCTGATCAGGAGTCCCTGATATATCGACACCTCCTGAAAGGGCCGGAGAACCTCAGCTCTGGGTTTGGCACGGCTGTCTCTGGGGAGATCTGTCTCTCTTCCACCTTTCTGCCAGATATATTTATCACGTTATCCCCATTACCCCCCGCCCCGATACATAGAGTACATTCTGCCTGCCTGCATAATGGCTCCCTGCCTGCTCAGGATACCCCCTGCAATCCATCCCAACCACCTTCAGAAGACACACCCTCCCTCCCTCCATTCTACCCCCTCCAAAATTCCTCCCTTGTTCCCCAGTATAGTACACCTCATTCCTTCTCTCCACCATTCTCCTTCACCATAAGATAGCCCCTCCCTACACTTCCCTCCAACACTCCATTCCTCTCAGTCCCCAGCAGATTTCCCTCTTTTCCCATTCTACTGGGACACTTGATTTCAATGTGAATATACTAAACAGGGGGAGAGAAAATGCTGAGCAGGAAAATATACCTGTGCTTTAGAGCCTAGGTGGGTACTAGAATCTAGACAGTAAAGAT
The DNA here is from genome assembly GCA_011680675.1 of Gymnobelideus leadbeateri. Taxonomy (NCBI): domain Eukaryota; kingdom Metazoa; phylum Chordata; class Mammalia; order Diprotodontia; family Petauridae; genus Gymnobelideus; species Gymnobelideus leadbeateri. The sequence continues at coordinate 5,959 of WOXC01010520.1, forward strand.
ATATATCCCCCAGCCCTGAAAGCATACTCTGTGCCAGGGTAAATTTCACTTTCCCCCTCCCCTCTTCTCCCCATCTTCACCAAGAACCCTATCCTCAGTTTTGAGTCCAGAGGTGACCTAGAGTGGGTGAGGAGGGCATTCAGGGACAGATACACCTCTTGGTGGCACTGCCCCTGCCTTTGGATTAGGATCTTCTGGGTGATGAGCTAGTGTAGTGAAAAGCCTGCTGGAAATCTGGAAGACCCAGGTTCAAATCCCAACTTCAGCACTTGCTAGCTGCATGATTCTAGGCAAGCCTCAGTCTATACATCTGAAAAATGGAAATAACACTTGCACTGCTTACCTCTTAGGGTTGTGAAGAAAGCCTTTTGTCAACATTGAGATGCTACAGAAATTGGAGCTATTATGTTTATAGATATATGAAGGGCCCCCTAGCAGAAAGGTCTCAATGAAGCATTTGGTGATCCTCAGTTACAAGAAGCATTTGTGTGGGTGTTGTTGGCATGCAGGAAATCTCACCCCAGAGAAGAGCAAGTCACTAACTTTTCCAGGCCTTGGCTTCCTCATCTCTAAACTCTTCCTTTAACAGAATGGATGGTTGAACAATATAATTTCTAAGATCACTTCCAATTCCCAATCCTATGATTTAACCTGGGGTCATAAAATTTAGAGTTAAAAACAACTGAAATATCTTCTAGGTCAATCATTTTACAGAAGAGGAAACTGAGTCCCAGGAGGACAAGTGATTTACCCAAGGTCACAAAGCTAGAAAGTGACTGAGAGAGGGATACCTCCTAAACTGACAGCCATCACCACCACTAACTTCCTTAGTTCCTGGGTTCTACTGAGGGAATAATGGGGTGGGGACTCTACATGAGGAGATAATGAGAGACCTAGTGCCAAGGCCTTGTGTTGCCCAAATTGAGAGAATCAGGTTCAGACCTTGACCCTGACAGGTTCCCAAAAACTCAGGAGAGCCAGATAGAGGGGCCCCCTGGTGGTATCAAATATAAAAGTGACTCTGTGTTTGTGTGTGTGTGTGTGTGTGTGTGTGTGTGTGTGTGCTCGTCTACTCCCCTATGAAAATACATGTAAACACACACTCAAACTCAAACATAGCCAAAGATATGCAGGGATTCATACATAGATTCACACATAATATATGCATTCAGAAACAGAAACACAAATATATACATGCTTATACATATAGATATTGAAATTTATATGTACATGCACATACACATAGTGATTGTTATGGTCATTCTGCTAGGTCTTTGCTATCATTTGCTTAGCCTTAAAGTGTCTGATCAACAGGGATGTTGATGTCCTGCTCCAGCCCCCACCCCCTTCCTGCTGCTGTTGCCACCATGAATGTTTATGACTGGTTCTCCAGTCCTTCAGGACTGTCTCCTTCAATGCTGCTGCATCCCAGTTTAGGATTAATGCAGAACTTCCTATCTTCCCTTTATATCCTTGCCTTATACCCCATTTTTCTGCATATGCCCATGCCTTTTTGTATATATGCACATCTGTGTGAATATATACGTATATGTTTGCAGGAGCATGTGTACATGACTGGGTGTCTATGGGAGAAGATATCCATGCAGACATGTTTAGATGACTCTGTGTATATACATGCGTGTATAGGTGTGAGTATAAGGCTGCATCTATATTTTTGCCCAGCCCTGAGCCCCTAAGCCTGATCAGAGGGTAGTATATAGTGTGGCCAGCAGTTACTTAGGTGACAGTGAGAACCTAGTGTCAGGATCCAGGGTGTCACTCATTAGTGCTTTCCAAGATATCCCTCCTTCAGACCTCAGCCCTCTACTCAAAGTCTGGCAGCTTCCCCTCTCCCTTCCCACCTGTGCAGTGACTATGCCCCCATAAGAGTTTAATATCATAGGACTTTGGAGTCAGGAGAGACCTCAGAGATCAACTAGTCCAACTCCCTTATTTTGCAGATGGGGAAACTGAGGTCCAGAGAGGGAAACTGAACTGCCCAAGGTCACAAGATGAACTCATGGCAGAGCACAGGTCTCCTGACTCCCAGCCCAGGCCTCTTTCCCCTGCCCTAATTCTAGAGTGAAAGTGGACAAGACTTCTGAAGACCCAGAAAAGAGAAGAAAAGTTTGGGCACCTAATTTCACATTTTTAGAACATGAAGAGACCTCGAAGGTACCATTGTAGACCTCCCACCTCTTGTAGGGATCCTACAGTCACTGTAGCAGCAAGCACCCCAACATCCCCAGGGTAGCTGCCAACACAGGTTCTTTGATCTGCTTTTCTAAAGGAAAGCAACTCAAAATGGGTTAACAAGCTTACTTTAATCAATCAAACATATATCATTTACTTAGTTCAGGGGGGAAAAGTCAGCACCCTGAACTTCAGAGTTATACAGACAGAAGTTACAAGACAGAGAAACAAACAGATCAAGCAGACAGACTTCCAAACTGTGCAACCATTACATATATCCATACCTAATCACAGTTACCAGAGAGGGAAGCATCAACATCAGGTTTTTCAAAGCCGGGGGGCTCTTAACAGCTGCCCAGAGTCTCATCTGGTCAAATCACACAACACTTCTCAAAGTGAGCCCCAAAGCAAAGCCTCACATCAGGGATTATATAGTCTTCTCTTGGCTCAGAGAATGTAACCACCCTCTTGACCCACTGCCCAATCACACAGCATCAAGGTGTGGTCATTCCTGAAAACCAAGCCGCCTACCACAGGCTCCAAGGGGTTATCCAGCTTCTTAGAAACCTCCAGAAACAGTAAGTCCACTGACTTTCCAAGATGCCCCCCTAAGAGTTTATTCCACCATGAGACATCTAACTGTTACAGAATTCTTTTACATCCTTAAATACAGCTTAGATCTATCTTCTTGTAGCCTCTCACAACTTCTCTTCTTTATGCTTTCTGGATCTAAGCAGAATGAACAGAATCTCTCTTCCATGAGACAACTCTTCAACTAGGGAAAAGATAGTGTGTATAACTGGAATGGCATGTGTCATACAGAAGAGATGCATATCTGCAGCACTTCCCACTTTGCAAAGTGCTTTCGCATCACAGCCCTATAAGTTAGAGAGGACAAGCATCATTATCCCTATTTTGCAGATGAGGAAACTGAGAAGAAACAATTTAATGAGAGTCACATAAGTAGTAAATGGCAGTGTCAGGATTAGAAGCTAGGCTTCTGATTCCAGGGTCTTTTCTCCTATATAGCTGTTGTCATAAACCCCAAGGAACCTTACATACTCTGAGGTAAGAAGCATCATTTGGGAACCTTGGGTCCTACACTGAGGATCCAAGTCCTTTGGTTGCTGATACAATATTAAAAAGTACAGGACTTGAATGCCAGAGACCTAGGTTTGGATCCCAGGTCTGACAACAACTGTCAGATTAGGGTTTAGATCCCAGGTCTGACAACAACTGTCAGATTAGGGTTTGGATCCCAGGTCTGACACCCACTGTCAGACTTAACCTTTGGTAAGTCATTTTACTTCTTTGGGAACCAGTTTACTCATCTATGAAATGATAATAGTAATCCTTAAATTATCCACCTCGTAGAGTTGTAGTTTAAGGAAAGCACTTTAGTAAATCTTAAATTGCTACAGAAATGGAGATGGAAGTGATTATTGTTTCTTAGTTAAGTGTATTTCTGTGGAAACTCTGTCTTCTGCTACTCTATGTGTCCTTCCTGCCCAGAAAGTACATCTGTACCTAACCAGCACCATTTTTCCTTTCTAGGTGATATTCATTCCTCTGTGCAGTCCTACTACAAGCCCTGGATGCAAATTCTGCTGCTGGTTAGACTACATTAATTGGAGTAACAACCATGGACTTTGTTATGAAGCAAGCCCTTGGGGGTGAGTCATACAGTCACAGAACATAAAATGCCAATGTTTCAAAAGGCTTTAGAATATAGACCATAAGAGCTAAACGGGGAATTCCAGCATTAGTGGTTGGAGCTTTAAGGAATCTAGAAGCTGTCTGGCTCCCATTTAGAACTTCTCACTTCAGAGGGGAAACTGAGGCCCAAAGAAAGATATGACTTGACCAAGTTAGTAGCAGAGCTAGACTAAAACTCACATTATCTGACTTCCAGTCCTTCTAATCTATCCATTTGCTATTATTATAAAACAGAAAATTATATCCAACAAACATGTATTAAACACACACAGATATATATATACAAGAAATTATGGGGGTGGCTAGGTGGCGTAGTGAATAGAGCATCGGCCCTGGAGTCAGAAGGACCTGAGTTCGGATCCAGCCTCAGACACTTAATGCACACACAAATAAAAACCTAGCCATGTGGCCTTGGGCAAGTTACTTAACCCCAATTGCCCTCCAAAAACAAAAAAAAAAAAATTATGATTGACACCAGAGTTGAAAAGATGACAAACAACACCATCCCTGCCTCAAGGAGTTTATGGGGGCAGGGAGGAAGGGAATATAGCATATAAATGAGGATCTTTTGGTGTGACTTATTCTTAGTAAAGCCATGTTGGCCCTTTGTGATTATTGTATTCTTTTCTAAATGTTCACAAACCATCTATTTAATAATCCAGATTTGAATTTTTCCTGAAGTGACCATCTGGTTTATTGTTCTGTAGCTACTGAAATCCAGCATTCTCCCCAATTATTAAAAAGCAAGGCCACACTTGCCATCTCTACTGGCATCTCTCCCATTTTCTATGATTGCATAAAGATCATAAATAACGTTATCTTACACCTATAACCTCCCTCCATCCCCTAGGATGTGACCCGCCTGGACCTAGAGGCTGCAGCTCATTCAGAGTGACTGGATGCCCTCTTCTTATCTCCTCCTCTATCTTGGATTACAATTTCGTCCTTTGAATGTTTTGTTCAGGCTCTTATCATCTCCAGACAGAAATATTTAAGAAGTCTCTTAACTGCTCCCCCTGCTTCTGGTCTCATCCCTCCTCATCCTTCGCAGAGTAACCAAAATAATTTTCCTCCACTGCTCAACCATTTTCACTGGCTCCCTTTTGTCTCAAGGTTGAAATCGCAAATGACTTGAATTTAAATTTAAAGTTTTTCACAATCTGGTTCCAGTTACCTTTCCAAGTATTTCATTTTACTGCTTTTAATACATTCTACATTCATTTAATCAACAATTAACAAGCATTTATTAAACTCTCGTTATTTGATAGGAATACAAAGACAAAAATGAAACAGTCCCTGCCCTTACATGGCCTAATATCCAGCTGGGAAGACAACACACACACACACACACACACACACACACACACACACACACACACACACATATAGGTACAGACAAAATAGATACCAGGTAATTTTTTTTTTGGTGGGGTAAGTTCTAGCTTGGGGGACAGGGAGATAAGGAAAGGCTTCAAGTAGAATGTGGTAATGTCATCTGAGTTTTGGATGAAACTGGGGATTCTATGAGGCAAAGGAAAGAGTGAATTCCAGGTATGGCAACAGCCAGTGCGAAGGGAAGGATTCATTCCCTCCTAAGGGGTTTCCTTGCCACTTCAAAAAGTAAACATTCTATCTCCTATCACCAAGTCTTCCAATAGATTGGCCAATGCCTGGAATGCACTGTTTCCTTTTCTTCTCCTCCTCTGAGTATATCTTGTTTCATTCAAGGTTCAGCTAAGGTTCCAACCCCTATGTAAAACCTTTTGTGGAAATGATAATGCTTCTTGAACTACCTATATCCTAGATCTGTTGGGAGTTCCATTCAGAGGTGAGGAGGCAGGGATGCCTATCATTATTAATAAAAAAAGGCATGGCACCCACTTTCATTGACTCTTCCATACTAGAAGCATACTAAACCAACTTCCTATAAAAAGTGATATTCAAAGACCCTATATATTATAGGGTAGCAATTCTCATTTGTATTTCAAAGATGGGGAATAGCTACCCATTCATAAGATCTTTCATCCATGACCTATGACTTTATATATAAATGGTTTTCTTCTGTGAATTCCAGGGGACCAACAGAAATGCCCAGAGTCAATGGGCCATACCTATTGAACTTTTAAACTCTTGAGATACAGGAGAGAGAGAGAGAGAGAGAGAGAGAGAGAGAGAGAGAGAGAGAGAGAGAGAGAGAGAGAGAGAGAGAGACTCTATTAAGATGTCATGCTTTTGGTGCTGGTTCCAAATTGGACAATTTGATTTGTCACAGATTTTAATCATTGGAAAAGACCTCAGTGGCCATCTAATCCAACGCATACTCACAAAGGACTCCCCACTATAATATATTCAACAGGTGGTTGAGCAGCCATTGCTTAAAGACCTTCAAGGAAGAAGAACCTACCAATTTTCTAGGCAATTCATTTCACTCCTGGACAGCTTTCATTATTAGGAAGTTGTTGTTTTTGTTTTCTGACATCAAGGCAGAATTTGCCTCTCTGCAACTTCCATCATGTGCTTCTGGTTCTGCCCCAGATCAGAATTCTGGGATTCTGCTACTGGGATCAAACAGGATAAGTCTAGTCCCTCTTCCACATAATAGATGACCCTTCAAATATTTGAAAACAGTTATCATGCCCCACCCCACCAAGTCTTCTCTTCTCCATGTTCAACAAGACTAGTTCCTTCAAATGATTCTCATATGGCATGGACTCAAGGCCCTTCTTGATTGCTCTCCTCTGAACACTCCAGCTTATCAGTGCCCTTAAACCATAGCTCCCAGAATTGAATACAATACTCCAGATGAGGTTTGATGAGAAGAGTTTAGAGGAACTATCTCCTGCCTACTCCTAGAAGCTATACCCCTTCTTCTGCAGCCCAAGTCACATTAGCTTTTCTGGCTGCCATGTCATACTGCTGTCTATCCATGTTTCCCCCATCTTATACCTATGAAATTGAGAGGTTGTTCCCTGGTGCAAAACCTTACTTTATCCCTATTGAATTTCATCTTTACTAGATTGAGCCCAATGCTCTAGCCCATCAAGATAGCTTTGGATCCTGATTCTGCCATCCACTGTGTTAACTATCCCTCCCAGCTCAGCTTGGTGTCTTTTGCAAATTTGATGAGCACATCATCAATGCTTTTATTCAAGTCACTGATAAAAATGTTAAACAGCACAAGGACTAGCATGGATCCTCAGTGGGTAGCCATTTTGCTTATAAATCAAAGCTGAGAAGCAGCATTGTGTTGTGGATCTGAAGTAAGAAGTTATGGGCTTGGGGTGGCTAGGTGGTGCAGTGAGTAAAGCACAGGCCCTGGAGTCAGAAGGACCTGAGTTCAGATCTGGCCTCAGATACTTAACACAAAAAACTCTAGCCCTGTGACCTTGGGCAAGTCACTTAACCCCAATTGCCCTCCAAAAAGAAAAAAAAAGAAGTTTTGGGTTTGAATCTTGGCTTTACCAGCTACTACTTATGTGGCCTTGGGTAAGTCACACCTCTTTACTGGATCTCAGTTTCTTCAACTACAAAATGGAGAGGCTAAGGCAGTGAAGTGGTGTAGTGGATAGAGTACCAGCCATGGAGTCAGGAAGATTGAGTTTAAATCTGACTAAGACACTTGATACTTATTAGCTGTGTGACCTTGGGCAAATCACTTAACCCCAATTTGAAGAAGTCCCTTCCAGACTTTTATCCCATGATCCACCTGATTGTTAATGCTCTCTATCCTCTGGAATTTTATATTTACTTATCCATGTATATGTTATATCTATCTATCCCAACTGGAATAGAAGCTTCTTAAGGACAGTGGTTGTTTTATTCTTGACTTCTATCCACAGCACCTAGCATAGTGGCTTGCATATAACAGATACTTAATAAATGTTTGTTGAATTGAGTTGAATTGTTTTCTTTCCTTCTTGCTGGAAAAGATGATATAAGAAGCTGATTAGTTCAACTTCCTTATCATCTATATTAACATTATGCTATCTTTTATAAACAACTCTAAATATAGCTTCAAAAGTCTTAGCATTTTTTTCAGGGGCCTCAGCAATTTCTGGGCTTAAGCCTTCCTAACCCTATTTTTATCAATCCCTGTGCAATAATGTAAACTTGGGGAAGAAAAGGGATCAAGCCTTTTGTGGTGCAATCATGAAAAGATTCAAGTCAGGAGAATTGGACTGAAGTTCCAAGTCTTGCCACTTATGACCTCTGTGACATTGGGTAGGTCAGCACCTTTCCCTGTACCTTAGTTTCTTCATGAGACGGTTGGTGGTGGATAGTGTCTTAAGGGTACTTCCAACTTAACAGTGGTACTTAAGTTAAGTACTTAAGGGTACTTAACAACTTAACAGGCAGTGATTCTCTAAATCTACTTGTGAATTAGAATATGTAAATTATTACTTTCACTTTGACTGTCATTGACCTTAACTGACTGGTTCATGATTCTGTTAACTGTGGCCCCTTTTCTTTTCTCTTTTCTCCTGCCACCAAAGCTTGCCTGACTAGGCCTGGCCTGGCCTGAATGCCTCCTCAACTCACCCAAAGGCAGAAATTTGATGGGGTTTTTTTTCCCTTTAGGGACAAGAAGGTAAAATACAGTAAAGGTGCAGAGTACAGAACTGCCATTTTGCTGAGCCCAAGAACCACAGCATCACAGCATTTCAGGACTTCAAGGGACCTTAGAACATAAAATGTCAGAAGTAGAAGGGCCCTCGGAGATCATCTAATTTAACATTTACCAATGATGAAACTGAGGACCATGGAGGTTAAGTTATTTGTCCAAAATTATAAAGGTAGTAATGGTAGTAATTGAACCCAGGTTTTCTGACAAGTTGAATGTTCTCTCTTCTACACCAGGCTATCATTCCCCCTACTTCCCCCATCCCCAATTCCATAATCTCACTGCCCTGGAAGATACCACTTTGAGGATACATAAGTCCACTCCTATCCACTCCAAATTTGGAACTCTCTGATGCATGCCCATCTGCCATCTTATTTTAAGGGAATCCCTTCTTCCCACCCTCAACACACTCTTCCCCTAATCCCAGAGATCATCCAACTTTCAGTTTCCATTTACCATTCAAATCTAATGCCTTCCTGGTCATTTTCATTTCCTTCAGGAGTCAGATCTACAAATCCAGCCTCACACACTTAACATAAAAACTAGCAGTGTGACCTTGGGCAAGTCACTTAACCCCAGTTGCCCTCCAAAAAGCAAAAAAAAAAAAAAAAAGGGTGGGGGAGGAAAGAGTCAGATCTACTAATTATCATAATTCAGTCCTCCAAAGCTGATTTGTCATGATTTATCTCACTCTACCTGGGAATTTCTCACAAGATTAGATAAACCCCCACAATACACATACATGCACACAGTCATACTCATATCTAGCTCCTATTGGTTACATGACTTTTGTCCAAAAATGGAATGAGCTGCCTTAGAAGGTGGTAAAGGATAGAACGACGACAATTGGAAGGTCTTCAGGTGAAGTCTTGATAGTAACTTTTCAGGGATAAAGATGATATTCCTGTTCAGATAGAAATTGAATTGGGTAACTATTAAATTCCAATGCATAGGTTCTATGTTTCTATTTTTGTACTTGTGTTTAATAATTCTAAGTTTGAGAGCACTCTGTGTAGCTGCATCAAATTCTTAAAAGATCTCCCTCTTTTTTTTCCTCATCAGAATCATTCATGATTATACTGTCATAATCTAATTATTGAAAGCTACTAATCCTTTTTCATACAGCCTCAGCCAAAGTCTTATAGCCATCATTTCTCTGAAATTTTCAAAATGTTGTGCATCTATGAACAATATTCTCTTCCTTCACTTTTACGAACTCTAAGATGATAGAGCCATTCTCTTCCAAATTTCTATCATTCCCACAACACCAGCCAATTCCTCTTTGTTGGTCAGATTTTTTTCTACAGTAGCTGTTCCTCTCCTAGTCTCCTCCACTCTCTGAGTCTACTACAATACCCTCTAAATGGCTGGGCAGACTATAATACATGTTCACAAGGATATCACTTCTGCTTTTCCCCTCCTTTGATCCTCAGACAAGCTCCCTCCTCCCTTCAGATTCAAGAATCTTCTTCATATAGGCATATGATCTTTTCTAACACATATCTCTCCCCTTCTATTAGATCTAACTTGCAGAACTTTTCTGTTTCACCATCCCTTCCTCCATCTGTCCCTCCCTTTGTCCTCTGCCTCTCCTTCTATCTCTCATTGGACCCTTTCCTCTCTCCTTACCTTCCTTCTTTCATCCTTCCATTCCTCCATTCCTTCTTCTATCCATCCTTCTCTTTAGTCCTTTTTCCATACCTTCCCCTTCATGCTTCTTTCTAGTCTTTTCTCCTTCCATTCCTCATTGCATTCCTCCTAGTTATCCTTCCCATTGCCCCTCTGTCCCTCTCTATTCATCTGTTGTTTCTCATTTCCTTCTTCTCTTCTCCCTTCCCATGTTCACTCCTGGCCCTCCCTTCCCTCAGATTGATTCTAGTCTTCTCTCCTACTATTCCACAGGGGCCACCAAAGACATGGGGAAGATGTTGGGAGGTGAGGAGGAGAAGGACCCAGATGCCCAGAAAAAGGAGGAGGAACGGCAGGAGGCTCTACGGCAGCAAGAGGAAGAACGCAAAGCCAAGCATGCTCGCATGGAGGCAGAACGGGAAAAGGTCCGGCAGCAAATTCGAGACAAGGTCAGTCTTTCCTTCCCACTTCCTTTCCCTTCCCTTCCCCAGGTATTGCCTGCAATAACAATCACCATCTCTCATATCTGCTATAGCACTTCATACTTTACAAAGTACTTATTTGATCTTTGCAAAAAAAAAAAAAAACCCTGAGAGAAACAGGGTCAATATTAGTATTCCCATATTATTGATATGGAAACTGAGACTCAAAGAGATTAAATTTTTTCAGGGTCTCACGGTGACCTAAAATCCTGTCCCAATGGTCTTTCACATAAACTGGGCTGGTTCCATGATTGTTGGGAATAGAACATTCCATATCCTCCCAGTAAAGCCCACTGCCTTCTCACCTCTGTGCCTAATCATCCTTAAGATAACATAGCTTCCTATAGGAGGTCCTTGGAGAACAGGTTCCTGGACGAGGGAACCCTGTGGTTATCTCATAGGCTGGAAAACCCCACACCACTTTCCCCACCCAAGCTGGGACCTTCTCATAGTTGTGAGAAGTCTGAGAACCTGAGTTTGAATCCTGTCCCTGCCACTGACCTTGTCTGGGCCTCAGTTTCCTCTCTGGTAAAATAAAAGGATCAAACTAAATGATCTCTAAGTTCCCTTCCAACTCCAATTATCCTAATAACTAAGCCAGGTCTCCAATGACAAAGACACAGGTGGTTGGAAGAGCTGAAGATGGCCAGGCAGGGGGGAATGCAAAGAGCCTCACAGCTGGGCCTCCCCTTTGCCCCCTTTTCCCTCCCTATACAGTATGGCCTGAAGAAGAAGGAGGAGAAGGAGGCTGAAGAGAAGGCCGCCCTGGAGCAGCCATGTGAGGGCAGCCTGACCCGCCCCAAGAAAGCCATTCCAGCTGGTTGTGGGGATGAAGAAGAGGAGGAGGAAGAGAGCATCCTGGACACCGTTCTCAAGTACCTACCTGGGCCTCTCCAGGACATGTTCAAGAAGTAACCCTGGCCCAACTCCATCCCATTCTCATAATTCCCATTTTTGTTTTTAATTTATTTTTTTCCACTTTTCATTCAGTATGAATTTTGAAGGGCAAGCCTCATTTGGCCTCATCCCCCACTACCTCCACCCCTCACATGGACTGTGGGACCCAAGCCCCTCATCTTTGGTTGGGAACTCCCAGGACTCCCTCCCTGTTCAGTACTGTCCCCTAACCCCACAGTGCCCTGGGCCTTTTGAGGAGCCCTAGGGAAAGAAGGCTGATGGCCTGGGCTGAGGGCCAGAAACCAGGACCAAACCATTGACCTCAGAAGAGGCCTGGGATGTGCTGAAGTGGGAGGAAAGGCCTGACCACTGAGTCCCACATGCACAAACTCCTCCCGAACCTCTTCCCACCAGGAACATTCCTCATGCCTTGAGCATGATTTCCACTGCCAGAGGAGGGAGAGAGGGCCAGGCCAGTGGTCCCTAGGGGAAGGAGTCAGAGGAGAGGAGGGTCAGGTTGACTATTCTTTCTCCTTTATTCCCCTAGAGATCATTGGAGCTCTAAGCCCTGTTCCCCAACCCCAATAGGTCAAAACACCCAAAACATTCCAGCCCTGCCCAACATAGCTCAAGGATGAGGAGGCAAAGGACAGTGCTGGACCCTTCATTAGGGAACCTATCAGCCAATTCCAAGGAAAGTGGAGCAGATTTCTGTTCCCTTCATATCTCCCTAGGCCTCCTCAATCTCACTTCAATTCCAGAGACTCAGCCCACCATGGTAAGAACAGCCCCTCCCAACCTAGTCCCTCCCTATTCCTGGCTAGACCTGGGAGTTGCAAGGAAGATCAATTGACTGTGGGAGGTATCATTAGAGTCTCTCAGTCCCCAGCCCTGGCCTTATTCCCCTTTCATTAATGACCTGGATAGGCCCAGGAGTGTAGGGAGGGTCAGAGAAGGACTTGTGCCCTAACCAAAGGAGTGTTCTAGAATTCTGAGGGGCCACTGGGTGGAGATCAGGCAGGGCACTACCAGGAAGGTTGATTCCCATTGCCACAAATATGGCAGCCTGGTCTTTCCTCTATCAGTGGAGTAGATCCTTCCCACAGGGCAATAAAAGGCTGTCCCTATGACACCACCGTACCCCAGGAAGCTTCCACCCTCCACTCACATCTTTGTGGCCACTATAGAGCCTAGTCTATAAAAGGGGAAGCTTGACCCCTTCTTTCCTGAAAAGGCATTCTGGGTCCTCCCCCTCCCAGCCTGGGGCCCTCTCCTTAATAGAGTAGCCCCATCCAAACACACACTAACAGCTGGAGCCATCGGGCAGCATCAGTCCTTGACCAGAGAACACTTAGTGGAGAGGACATGCTGCTCCCCTCCCCATCCCTCAGCCCATCCAGGCGCTTCCAGGGTCCTAAGTGGACAACATGTTCCGATGGTTCCACTGGCCCCCAGGAGGGCTCCCCATAAGCAGGGCTCAGGCTGAGACACTGAAGGCAGGCTCACCTACAGTTTAGCCTTGATCCCATGGGAGAAGACAGCCCCAGCTGAGCTGCTGCCCTCTCATTCTGGCTGAGGATCTGTCTGCCCATATGCTAAGCCCCAAAGCAGGCATCTGTCCTTCCATCTATTGGTCTGTCTTGTGGCCAGGAAAAAATTCTCCTCTCAGATGTGCCAAGGAAAGCCCTACCCACCCAACTCAAACCTCAAACCCTACCCTCCCATACCAAATACTCTGCCTCATCACCATTCTGAGAATTTCTGGGGCAAGAAGGATTGTTAATGTGAAAGTATGTATGAATGTGGGTGGGATGGGAGAGGTGGTGGCAGAATGGGTATGTCTATAATTGGGATGGTGTGAATGTATGTGTTATAAATATGCATGTGTGTACGGATGTGTCAAAGATTGTATGTGTATCTTTTAAAGACTATTCTTATATATGTGTGTATTAGAGATTGTGTTAGAGACTACAAGAATGCTAGGGATTCAAATATGTATGTATAGATTGTGTGGGTGTGTGTTTTAGAAAGTGTGTATGTGTGCTAGAGATTGTGTGTCTATATCATAGATGATCGATATTAGAGAGGGTGTGAATGTGTATGTGTTAGAGATTACGTGTTTAAAATGGCATGTGTTAGGGAATGTTTATGTGTATGGGGACAGGTGTTATTACAGGGGTATGTGTCTGCTTACATGTCTGTGTGTGTGTGTGTGTGTGTGTGTGTGTGTGTGTGTGTGTGTGTGTATGAAAATGCCTGTGTAACACTGTGCAGGCTGGCTGGATGACTGAGAATGGTAGCAGGGCCTGGGAAATAGCTTTTCTTCTCCCTTAGGCCACTCATCCCTCCCCATCATCACTCCTGGAACAGGTATGAGAGGAGAAATTTTTCCTACAGGTCCAAGACTTTCCCTCTTTCCCTGGGCTCCCTGAGCCAAGCCTTCTCCATCCTCCTCCCTCACTGGATGTGATGGGGAGAATCCTTTTTGGGTCCTGGGAAGCACTTGGCAGCTCAGACTGGTCTGGGTGGCCATGGGAGGAACAGGACTGCCCTTTGTCCCTATAACAGAGAAGCCATGCTGGATATGGGGTGGAAGAGGGAGATGCCTCAAAGAGGGTTGCTATGCCCACCCCTCGCCGCCCCACCACTTCTACCACCACTTTTCACCATCATCCCAGTTTTCATACTGGGGTTTCATTTTAGAGAATTTTTCCTTTAATTTCAAAAGAGAAAGCAGCTCACGTCGTGTCTTCTCTGTCCGTTTCCAATAGTTAAAGCCATATCAGTTAGACTGCAATACTTTAAAGATGAGGGGGAAAAAACCATAGATTTAAGAAAAACAGAAAGGGAGTTTTGTTCATCCCCTCTGTCCTGGGGTGATCTGTTTCTCCAGCCCCCAGGTCTTCCCTTCCTCCCAACTCCCAACTCCTTCCCCTGCCTCTTTGTGCCCCAGTCTCTGGCCCCCAGGGTCATGTATTTGTGAGTGTGTCCATGTATGTCTCTGTAATGGGGGAAATTTAACCCCCTCAACTGCTGTATCACCCCACTGTTGTCTCTGCTTGTCCATGGTCACTGGAGTAAGATGGTCATCCTGCAAGGTCTTGTAGAGCCAGAAGTGAGGGGTAAGCTGGGGCTAAGGGGGTGCTGAGCAGAAACTGTACAGTCCCTGAGCCATTTGCCTCTCTTGAGAGAATGTTAGTGGTTCTTGTCATCTGTCATCATCATGAGCTCCAGGGAGTAATATCAAAGGTTTCTCTGATTTCTGGGGACCAACCCCTATGTGTGTCTTCAGGAAAAGAAAGAGGTCTGGGAATTCTCAGTCAAACATAGGGTCTGCAGACATTCAAAGGGGATGCCCAGTTACAAGAGGTCCAAAGACCAACAAAGGAATTCCCAGACACATGTGGTGGGAGCAGAGTGGGGGGGAAGGCCAGTGCAGAAATACAATGAGATTTCCAGTTGTACATACAAAGAGAATCCAAGTCACACAGGGAGTCTACTGACATACAAGGAGATTCTCAAGACAAATGGGCTTGAAATTAGAAAAATAAACTTTAATAGAAGAAGAAAAGGTCTGCAAACATATATAAAGAATTTCTAAGTGTATAAGGAATAATATACCTGCTTAGTGGAAGGGATCCCTGAGGCCTTCAGCTGCCTAGATCCTTCTCCTTTGGAGGAACCTATCTAGACTCCCAAAGTACTCCCCTCCTCTCCCTCAAGGCACAGGACTGCTGCCACTGCTGTTGCCACAAGCCAAGCAGAGATGGGCCCTTGAGGGTAGCTAGTTCTCCACTAAGACCTTTGCCACATACATAGTAGACCTCCTACAAGTTCAGGACTTAACCACTAGCTGCCCTGGGAGGCACCACCACCCCCAAGGTGCTGGCTTCCTTGGGGACCACTCCTAAGAAACAGGAGAAAGGGGGAAGATACACCCCAGGAGGCTGTTTCTAGAGAGCCTAAGAACTGTAACTCTAATCCCCACCAAGCTTTGCCCAATGCAGGCATCTCCGGTGGGCACGTCAAGGAGGGATCTGGGGATGATGTAATGTACGCATGACACATAGGCCATTAGCACATGAGTTAAGAAATGTGATTGGTATACACATATGTCACCCACACCTACTACGTAGCTGATTAGGAGACACTACCTAGAGAAGGCTTGTGTGTGTGTTATATGTTGGAAGGAGGAGAGGGTGATATATGGAGCATAGTCTGATAGGTTATGTGTGTTTACATTCAGTGCATGGACTGGGGGATTGTTCTGTGTGTGTGTGTGTGTGAGAGAGAGAGAGAGAGAGAGAGAGAGAGAGAGAGAGAGAGAGATACCCAGGCTAGTGGGGAGGGGGAGATATTGCATGGCATACTGTTTGGGGGCAGGGACTATGTTAAGACAAACATTATTCTAGCTTCCCTGCCCAGACAAGGAATGAGATAGAATCTGCTGACAGGGCATAGTGTAGGTAAATGGAAAAAGAGAAAGAGAATATGTGCTGCCATCCAAGGAAATCTGTTGGCACTTGATAATAGAGAATGTGACGTCTGCAGGATCCCCACCTGAGAAAACTCATTGGTGATTCAGGAAACCAAGTGCATGTAGCAGAGGGGAAGATATAGCTAGCATGTGTGCATGAAGTGAATGCGTTCAGAGCAGTGCAAAGGCAGAATCTGAGGGAAAGCCCTCTCCCACCCTTCTTCCCTGGCCAAGAACAGTCAGGTAGGAAGGAAAACTAAAGGCCAGCTTTGCTCCTGTCCCCCAGACCTCCCATTTTGGTTCTTATCTGAAAGGCTGGTGGATGCCATATCTAAAACATGGGGTATCTGACAGATCCGGGAGAATGCAGGACCCCAACGCCATATTTCTTTAGGCAATAAGTCTGCCCCTGGCAGCCTGGTTCCTGAGATCCATACAGAGAGATAAGAGACAGAATAGCCAGGCTGATAGCCACATCCTGACCTTAATCCAAGATGGAGATTTACTTCTCTAGGACTAAGTCACTTGTGAGTAGCTCTGGCTCCAGGAACCTGGGAAGAAGAGAAGGGATCTCAGGAGATAGTTTTAAAGGCAAGGAGTAGCCTCCCTACTCATTGGACCCATCTGGAAGCTGGGGGCAGGACCCTATCCCCCATTTCTGACCCTCTACCTCCACCTTCCCCAGAGGCCCCTCAGCCCTGGTCCCAGGGGGAAGAAGTGTGTGGTAGGGGGAACCTTAGACCAGGCTGAGTGACCATCTTGCTTTCCATCAACCTCAGAGACAATCCAATCCCCAACCCTCTTGTGTGTAATTATGTCCTTGTGGCCCCGCATCCCCTGAATGTGTCAGTGCCTAGGGGTAGGGGGCTCTCTCCCACCCCCTTGAATCTGACCTAAAGCCATGGCTGCCGCTCCCTCCATCCCCAATCCCAACTTTGTATGACGCAAAAAGCTAACTACAGATGTACAAAATCAACTGCGACCAAGAAAAGACATTGTACAGCTCTCCGTCTGTCTCTATCTATCTCGTGATCATGGGAAACGGGGGTGGGGAGGAGGTGGGCATGGTCACTTAAGACAAGGTAGAAGATGAGTGGGGGAGGAGGGAAGACATCCCCCAAACATAGAAGGAATCCCAGGAAGTGATTTTACAGTTAAAGAAATGCCCCAGGAGAACAAGGAATGCTACACCATCAAAACTGGAGAGTACCTGAGACCATTGCGTCATGAAGGTGATTCACAGAGCTCTTAGGGCTATTCAGTCCAACCCACATCTCCACAAGAATCTGCTCTACAACACACAATATGGTCAAATGTCCTTGTTATCATCACAGCACTGCATTCGTCCCATAAAGCCCCCTCCCTTTACAAGGTTCACAAAGTGCTTTATATCCATTACCCCATTAATCCTGATGAGGACCCCAGTTGTGTGCTGTTACTGTTTTCATTTTACAGACAGGGAAACTGAGAACCAGAGGTAAAGTAATCTACCCCAGCTCACACAACTAGTAAGTATTTTAGGCAGGATTTGAACTCAGGTCTTTCTAAGTCCAAAGCTCTATCCACTAAGGTTCAGAGCAGGAAGAGAAAGGACTTAGCAAAGGTCACACAGCTTACTTAGTGGTAGAGAGCTCAGACTGAAATCCAGCTCTTCTGATTCCAAATGCAGTGGTCTTTGTACTATTCCACACTGCCTGCCTCTTCTGGAGTTTGCAAGAGTTACCTCCCTACACCCCATAACTTTGATAGTTGTGTGTTCTTATGGAAGGAGCACAGATGTGGAAGCAGAAGCCATGGGCCAGAATTCTAACTCCCATGTGACTTTGGGTCTATAAAATGCTCCCTAAGGCTCCTTTCAGGACCAGGCCCTAGAATCCCATGATGCTCTGGTAGCCAATGTCTGGGCATTCTGGGCTTCCAGAAATTCCTTAGGCCCCCACTCAGGTACCTTCTTTCCTCTTTTATCTATGGAGGCAAAGCAGAGTTGAAAGATAATTTTGGCTTGATCATGCAGGGAGGAAGTAACAGAAAATAAAAGAGCTGGAAAAGTTATAAAAAGCATAAAGTAGCCATTACAAGGTAACTCTGTTCCAACGGCATCGAGGTGGTCAGTAGATAGAGCGCTAGGTGTGAAATCAGCTAGGCTCATCTTCATAAGTTTAAATCTGGCCTCAGACACTTAGTAGCTGTGTGACTCTGGGCAAGTCACTTAACCCAGGTTGCTTCAGTTTCCTCATCTATAAAATGATCTGGAGAAAGAAATGGCAAACCACTCCAGTATCTTTGCCAAGAAAACCCCAAATGGGGTCCCAAAGAGTCAAATACAATTGAAAAAAAATGACTTAACAGCAACAAAAATTACCCCCAGAATCACAGAATGGTAAATTTAGGGGTTGAAGGAGGACCTTAGAGGCTTAGAGGTCCTCAATTCCAACCCCCCATTTTACAAAGGAGGAAACTGAGGGTCAGAGAGGTTAAGTGACTTGCCCAGAGTCACACACATGTATAAATGTTGGAAGTGGGATGTGATCAGCAGTCTTTGACAGCTGCCAGGTTAGAGGTTACTAACAAAAGGCTAGTGAAGTGGAGAGAAGAACCCTCCTGGGGTGGGAGATCAGAGTCCGATTTGTGATCCAAAGGGTGGAGCGAGCCAGAGCCTCCTTAGGGCAGCCAAAGCCAGGGAGCCAGGAGAGGAATGGGGAAGGCCTTCACAGAGGCTGGAGAGAGGGTGCTGGTAAAGAGCAAGCCAGGACAACTGCACCAGTCAGTGTGGCATTGTGTCATGTAGCAACAAAGCTGTTTTGCAGTGGTTGGGCCTGGGTCAGCTACAGCCTCTGGCCAGGAAGATTGCAGCTCCTCTGTCCCCACAGAACTGCTTTCTCTCCCTCTTCTGAAGGAAAAGGGGTGAAATCTTAAAGCAAGTCACCAACCCATCTGTGGTTAGACAACAATGGGTCACTAATTGCTAAGGACCCTAATGCCTTTTTCCAAAGAACTTTATAGATCCAGGAAGGCTTATCCTCGGCTCTGCAAAGACAAGAAAAGAAGGTAATTTCCATCTAAATTCACACAGTCCCTAAAGAGCCATTTCCTCTAAGCCTTTCAAGCCATTAAGAACAGTGGGTTCTAAAAAAAAAGAAAGAAAGAAAGAAAAAAGAACAGTGGGTTCTATTTCTATACCACCTTAAAATTTTCCAATCACTGTCCTTTCAACAACCCTCAGAGGGCACTGTTATTATGCCCATTTTATAGATAAGGAACCTGAGCCTCAGGGAATCTAAGGGACTTGCCCAGGGTGAAAGAATTCAAACCCAGGTCTCCAAACCAAGTCCAGTGGTCTTTCTACTCTCTAATTCTCATTCCAGAGTCAACGGAGCCCATCTGTCACCCCTGGGAGAAGGGAGAAGAAGGGGAGAAAGTTGAAGAATTGCTCCCATGCTCCCAAACCTTCCTCCCTATAAATATTTTCCCCATGGTTCCACCCTCCTCACCCTTTATGTTCTCTAGACTATGCCTATCTGTGCAAGTCCAGGATTCCCAAAGTACAGATCCTGGACCTCTCCAGACTGACCCAAGTCCATGCTTGTAATAGAAGCACCAGGTATGACTCCACACCTAATTTTAAGTAAATGTCCCCACTCCTGAGACCTGGTAATGCAGAGGGCCTATATGGAGAATCTGTTCAGGATAGGGCCATGTAATTGTAGGGTCAGACCCAGACCCTTGGACTCCAAACCCATTCCTCTTTCCACTCTACTACAATGTTTACTAGCGTAGGGAATCTGTCCTCACTGGCCCCTTGGCCAACAAACCTTACCCAGGATAGAATAGTCTTGAACCAGAGTATATCAGGTACATGTCTTATAAGGAATCTAGAGGCAGAAGTTTCTACTGACACCATTCAGGAGAGATTCCAATTACCCCAAGACTTGACCCTGAGAAATTCAATTCATGGCAGCATCCTGAGAACCTGTATGAACCCTAGCCAGGACAGTTTGACCCAGTACACCTCTCAGCAACAGAGAGGTCTAAACGATGGAGCAGCAAAATACCTGGGAGTCTAGAAACCCAGCTACATAGTTTCACAATCAAATTCCTATAGGAAACTTAGGATTACTTTTTTTTTCACCAAAACAAAAACTACATCTTGAATTGTTCCATTTATTTCTTCTCCAGCAATGCCCTTTAGCACTACCTTGATGAATTCATATAGTACAGTTGTATACATAATTTATCACAAGAGAATTAGTTGAAGATACTTAAAGGGTTTAACCTGTAGAAGAGAAGATTCAGGTAGGACACAATATATTTACAAATTATTTGAAGGGCAATCACATGGAAGAGAGTTGAGACTTGTTCTGCTTGGCCCCAAAGGGCAGAACCAGAAATAATGGGTAGAAGCTTAAAAAGGGCCAATTTGGCTCACCTCCAGAGGCAGTGGGTTCTGTGTCTTTAGAGGTCTTCAGGCAGATGCAGGATAACCACTTATTGGGAATTAAGGATTTCTTTCCTATGTAAGTTTGACTTGGTAGCTGCTGAGGTCCCTTACAGCTTTTAAATTCGGTGATTCTGTGATTCCACAACTATGATAGGAGGGCATTTCCTGGTATGTAGAGCCACAGCATGCTAGAATGTTGAATATCTGAGCTGGAAGAGACCTGAGAACATAGGACAAAGAACAAAGACCAGCATGGATAGAAGGAGCCTTGGAATATTTCTCACATGGCCTGGGGAAATTCTTCCTGGTTTGTCTCCATGCTTCCTGTCTCTCTCTTCTTGGATTTATCATTCATACAACTTCCTAAATTTGAGATGTGAGATGTTGAATTGAGATGTCATCCTGCCTCCCTATTACCTCTAGGATAAAATATGAACCCTTTAGCCTGACACTTAGGACCTTCTACAGTCTAACTGCAGCCTACCTTTCTAAGCTCAGAATATGGAGTATGAGAAATAGAAAGGACATTATAAAAAAGAACCTATAATGTTAGAACTTCAAGAGCTCTTAGAATATCAAATGTAGATTGTCCCGGTAAGAAAGAACTTTAGGATATGATGTCAGAGCCAGAAATCTTAGAACAAAGAAATTGGGATGTCAGAGCCAGAAAGTACCTTCAGATCAAAAATATAACATGTCAGAGTTGGAAGGACACCTTAGAATATAAACAGAGAATGTTATATCTATAGGATGCATTATAATATATAATTCCAGAGTTGGAAAAGATGGAAAAATATGGAATAGGGAGTGGTAGGAGGTAGTGTGGTGAGTTCTCATCCACCAATTCTTCCAAACAGATCTAGAAAATGCACCAGACTGAATCCTGGTGGGTAAATCCAGAAAAAGTTACAGTGAACCCTTTGTCCAGCCTAGCTTGGCATAAGGAAACAGACAGGGAAGTCTTTGGACAAGGAAGGGCCAAGAGTACATGGCAAGTGGAGCACTTCAGTGTCCAGGTAGAGGCTGTACACCAAGATCCAAACCAAGTGACTGCAACAGAATCTGGTGTGAAAAAAGTAGCTTTGTCACTCACATATCATAGATGGGAGGGCAGAGTGAGAAGGGGACCTGTGCATGACAGCTGTGGTGTTTCCATGTAGGGAAGCCTTGGGACTTATATGGAGAAAGAGGGATGTTCAGAAGCAAACAACAGTGATTTGGTTCAGACCACAAGAGCAGAGCAGTGCCTCAGTTCCAACATCTAGCCCAGGCTGCAGATGAATAACCAAGCCAGGAATCCCAGACCAAAGGATGGCATATAATTTAATTACTCTGAACCAACAAAACTTTCCAGCTGGCTGATAGGGGCTAAATCCAGCAGCCATCTAACCTTCCTCAGAACCAAACCCAGGTCAAGAACTTGCAGAGGTCAGACCAGGAGGGCAGTGAACAGACTTTGCCCTAGATCAGACCACTTTGGGAGCACTGAAAGCTTGCAGGTCCACAAGCTGTCTGAGTTCCTGGAACAGCACAACACTCAATACCCACCCATTCCCAATCCCCAAGAAAGCATCAACAGGACCAACCCAGGCCTTTTCTCCAGAAATGTGGAAAAGCCCAGTCCTAACATCAAGTTTGAAGTCAAGAAAATATCGGAATAATGAGCAAAAAAATAAAGAACCACACCATGATGAGCTATTGAGGTGGCAGGGATGCTCAGAATCCAATGCAGAAGAGAAAATGACTATAAAACATTTACAGTCAAAACCTCAAAGAAAACATAACTTGGCTGCAAATTCAATTAGAATTCCTGAAAGAAATGAACCAAGAGATATAAAATAGTTAAAATATGTTTTTTGTAAATGGAATGAAAGTCTTTGAGGAAAAAATGAACAAGAAATGAGACCTATGGAAGAAAGAATTGGAAAAGGAATGAACACTTTAGCACAAGAGGCACAAAACCTTAACGAGCCACAAACTGGAAATTAGAATGGATCAAATAGAAGCCAATGACTCCATGAAGCAGCATAAAATATTAAAACAGTAGAAAGACTGAAAAAATGTAAGGTATCTCATAGCAAAAACAACTAAACTGGAAAACAGATCAAGGAGAAGATAATTAAACTAAATTGAACTATCTGAAGGCCATAAACAAACAAACAAAAAAAGAAGTCAAGAAATGCTATGTCAAAACATCTTAAAATTACTCAGATCTCTTAGAACCAGAGGACAAAATGGAAAAAAGAATCCACAGGTCACTTCCTAGAAGAAACTTTAAAAAAAAAAAAACACCAGAGCTTTCTGGTAAAAGAAAAAATCCTGTAAGTAGCCATTAAGAAAGAATTCAAGTCACAGTCACAATTTATCAGCTACCACTATGGAGGAACAGAGAACTTGGAAAATGGTATTCTAGAAAGAAAATAACATTGACTTGCAGTCAAGAATAACTTACCCAGACAAACTTAGTATAATGCTGGTGGGGGGGGGGGGGGCGGAATGGACCTTTAATAAAAGAAAGGCCTTCTAAGCATTCTTGACAAAAAGACCAAAACTGTGGGAAAACTTTGTAATTCAAACACAGAAGTGAAAGCAGCAAAAAAGGGAAACACAAATGAACAATGATAAAGAGCTAAAAGGGGATAAACTCACATTCAAATATGGGGAAATTATATATCTGTCCCTTCTGAGCCCTATCATCATCATAGGTCACAGAGGGAGTCTAATTAGATAGAAGCTTTGGAGTAGTTCTGTTATGTCTTGAAGATCTAAAAATAAGAATGGAAAGAGAGGGGAAGATGAATGGACTGGGAAGGAGAGAGGGAAAGGGAAGTTGGGGAAAATTATCTCATGTAATGAGATTAAGTAGTGCACACCTATACAAACGAGGAGTAGGGAGTTGGGGAGGGGGGAATGGCTGACACTTGAACCTCACTCATCTGAATTGATCAGAAAAAAAAGTTCACACACACATATACACATAAGTGGGGGCAGAAATATATTTTACTCAACAGGGTAACAGGAAGGAAAAGAGAGAAGTAGGTAGGGAATTAGAGGTAAGATAAGTTAAGAGAAGGCAGCTAGGTGGCAGAGTGGGGAGCTAGCCCTGGAGTCAGGAGAACCTGAATTCAAATCCATCCTCAGACACTTACCTGGGCAAGTCATTTAACCCTACTTGCCTCAGTTTCCTCTTCTGTATTATGGGCTAGAGAAGGAAATGGCAAACCACCTCAGCACCTTTGCCAGGAAAACTCCAAATTGAGGTTACAGAGGGTCAGACACACCTGAAACAACAACAGTTAAGAGAGAAGTTAATCCTAAGCAAAGCAGACTCTAAGGATGACTAGAAATATCTATAGATCTTTTGGGGGTGGCAGAGAATGGGAATCAAGGAGGTGCCCACAACCTGGGGAAGAGGTGAAAAAATTATGATATATAAATGTGATGAAATACTACTGTGCTGAACTCTTATCAGTGTAAGGATTTCAGAGGACTTAATGAGGAAAGATGCTAGTCATCCACCTCCTGATAGGGAGGGGAAAGACTCAGAGTACAGAATGAGACAAATGTACTTTGGACATAGGGAATGTGAAAATTCGTTTTGATTGATGATACATGTTTATAATGGTTTTTGTTTTCTTGTGTTCTCAATGGGGGTTGGGGGGACAGGGCAACAAGGAGATTGGGGTGAGAGGTTGAAAAGGTAGAAATTGGCTAATTAAAACAATATATATATATATGTATATATATTTAAAACTGCAGAATAGTAGAGTGGAAAGCACTTTAGAACATAGAATTAAATGTTAGTGTTGGAAAGGACTTTAGAATATAGACTGTTGGGAGAGGCAAGGTGGCTCAGTGAATAGAGCACCAGCCCTGGAGTCAGGAGGACCTGAGTTCAAATCCAGCCTCAGACACTTAACACTTACTAGCCATGTGACCTTGGGCAAGTCACTTAACCCCAATTGCCCTGCCCTCCCCCCTCCAAAAAAAAAAAGCTAAAAATAAAATTTAAAAATAAGAATATAGACTGTTAGAACTGAGAAGCAGAATGTCAAGGCTTACAAAAACTAGGAATTCTAGTGCCTTGGGCAAATTTAGTTGAAGCCAGGATGGGGTAGTAGATAAGCATGATTATTTTTGTGTATGGTTAAGGACAACTAGTGACAGAGGTCAAGTGATTTGAGGATGTTGAGGAAACCAAGGTATTCAAGGGGGCCAGAGTTTGGGAATAGAAATAGGGGATGAAGAGTGACTCACAGGGCCATGGATATTGTATAGAGACTGAATGGAGTGAGTTAAAGTATCACCCAGAAACCTTCTGTCCTAAGTTCTACACTTTGCTCAATCAAATCAAGTCAACAAGCATTGTGCCAGGCATTATGCTAAGCACCGGGCAAACAAAGAAAAGCCGAAACAGCCTCTGCCTTCAAGGAGCTCAGTATTCAGCCAGCTGGCACAGTGCACAGAGTGCTGGGCCTGGAATCAAGAAGATTCATCTTCCTGAATTCAAATCAGGCCTCAAACATTTACTAGTTTCGTGACTCTGGGCAAGTCACTTAATCCTGTTTGCCTCAGTTTCCTCATCTGTAAAATGAGCTGGAGAAGGAAATGGCAGACCTCTCCAGCATGTGCCAAGAAAATCCCAAATGGGGTCACGAAGAATCAGACATGACTGAAAAACACTAAACAACAACAGAAATGTACATACAGTGTTTCACTCCTCCTCTCAGTTCTACACTTCCCTTTGCTAACATAGATACCAAATTACTCTCTCCCTCTCCACCCCTCTTACAATGGCATCACATACTGCCTTAAATTATAGTTGATTGTGTAGCAAAAGGAAAGGGTTGCTACGGGAAACTGTGGTGTCTCTTTCCCTGGGGATTTTTAAAGCAAAGAGAGAAGCCTTTCTGAATGAGATAGTGATTTGAGTCCTGCTTTGAGGCAATGGCATAAACTCAATGAATTTCAGGTGTTCTATATACCCAGGGGCCCTAGAATTTTTAATCCAATATCCCTTCTAATGATCATGGGGCCCCTACATGAAGTATTTCCAAATTGGTAGGACATGCTAAAGCTTGAATTCAGCTATTAGAGCCTTCCAAAGCCCAGTGCCATCTCCACACCGTGACAAGCTATCCCTGTAGTGGCCCAGTGGTGAACTAGGTATCTGTCTGAAGACCAGTCTAATAAAGGCTGGAGACATTTGTCACCAGCTTCATAGCAGGATGACTTTTTTGACCATGATAATGCTCAAAAATCATCTAGGATGGGGGTTCTTAACCTGAGGGTGGATCATGAACTTTTAAAAAACTATTTTGATAACTATGTTTTAATATAATTGGTTTCCTTTGTAATCTTCTGTATTTTATTTTATGAATTAGAGGTTCCTAGGCTTCACCAGACTCCAAAAGGGATCCATGATACAGAAAAAGTTAAGAACCCCTGATCTAGGAAATGATTATGATCAAATCAGAGGAGGGAATTCTCTCATCAGTAAAATCAGAGATCCTTGAAATATTGAAAGAAATATTCTTTCTCATGTAACACTGACTGGCCCCCACTTCCTGAAGGCCAGGCATGAAAACTTCCACCCCACTCCTAGAGTTACCCCTTAAGGGGATTTAGGGGTTCTTAGGGCTGCCATTAGCTCCAGCTCCTGAGACCACTGATGGTATTCTCTTGAATTATAAGGGGGTGATATGCATTTAGCTACTAACATTGGACTCATTTTTTTTTTTAAGCAATTGGGGTTAAGTAACTTGCTCAAGGTTACACGGCTAGTCATTATTTATGCGTGGGTGCTCATTTTCTGAGGCTGGATTTGATCTCGGGTCATCCCAACTCCGAGGCCGGCACTCTTACTCACTGCTCCACCTAGCCCCCCCTTTAGGGCAATTGGGGTTAAGTAACTTGCCCAAGGTCACACGGCTAGGTTTTTGTTTGTGTGGATTAAGTGTCTGAGGCCGGCTCCGAACTCAGGTCCTTCTGACTCCAGGGCCAGCGCTCTATTCACTGCGCCACCTAGCCGCCCCGGACTCATTTTTTAAAGGGAAATATTTGCTTCAAAAGGTATAATCACAAATACATAAACTTATCCCCCCCCAACATGGGGGAGGTGTTGTGCCCTTACTTCCCCTTGTACCACCTCAGTCTCTGGGGAGGAGAAGAGAATTAAATTCATAGCTTAGTTCCTATAGAGCACAGTCCCAATTACAAATCCAAAACCTCCCCTAGGTCTTGAGTCTCAGGTAACCTGACTTCTCTAGGCTTCCCTGCTGGGCTAGCTGGCTAGGATACTGATTTCAAGGTTACCATGTTTCAACTCCAGATCTGGTGGGGATCACCACCAGCACCTAAAACTAAAAAGGACAAACAACACAGAACAGAAACAACCCTCCCCCCCCCAACCCATTTCTCAGAGCTAGGGTGAAAGAGAGGGAAAGGGGAAGGAAAGTCCTTTCCCTCTCACTAGTTCAGTGACTGATGACCATCCTGTGACTGGACTGTGATCTTCACCTTCTGGAAGTAGAAAGAAAGAGGGTGAGACAGAAAGGAGAGAAGCTAACACTTGAGTCTTGCCAATTTTAAAGACTCACTTGTTTCAGTTATGCAGCCAATCGAAGGAGGCTGTGCCAGGGGCAGCTATGTGGCGCAGCATTAGCCCTGGAGTCAGGAGGACCCGGGATTGGTTCCGGCCTCAGAAAATGAGCACCCACACATAAATGATGACTGGCTGTGTAACCTTGAGCAAGTTACTTAACCCCAATTGCTTTAAAAAAAAAAAAAAAAAGGAGGCTGTGCCTACCCATGTGATAGGGGGTGAAGAATACCTCTCTCTTAGAAGATCTGAGGATACTCAGGCAAGCCCCTGTAGACAGGTGGCTCCACATTAGGTGAACCAGGCATGCTCTAAAGGTCCCATTACACTAACAAGACCTTAATTATTTCCTATCATTCACTGACATGAATGTATTATTCTTTTTCACATCCTCTATCTTTGTAATGAACAAAACTCTAGGGAAATAGAAATAATGAAAAAGAAAAAGCATCAACCAAAGCAGATTGTTCAACTTTAAACATGAAGAAGAATGCACCCATGCCCATGAGTGTTTTCTGGCTTACTTGCATCAGAGATGCAGTGAAGAGTCACCAGTTCCATTCTACATCATGATTCGTGGTTAATATTAATCATTTTTGTGTCAACTCCACTTTTTCTCCTAGTAATATTGGGAGAAGAGTCTATTTCAGACTCTTTGGAAGTAATTCTATGCCTATACAATATTTGAGCACTCATTCACTTTCATTTTTCAAATAAATATTTATTGGCTACCTACTATCTGTAAGGCTATGCTCCTGTTTCCCACTCAGTTGTCAAGATGGTGGGCAAACCAACCAAAAGGCAAGAAAACAACCAAAGGATAGAGCAGCCTATGATAGCTGTTTCACCAGGATATTAGTTTACAAATGGTGGCATAGCCCCATATGGAACTCACATGTCCTAACTAGCCGCACAGTATTGAGAAAGTCAAGATGGTCAGTCAATAAATATTTATTAAGTGCCTACTGTATGTCAGGCACTATGTAAAGCACTAGGGATACATAGAAAGGCAAAGAATAGTCCATGCTCTCCAGGAGCTGACAGTTTAATGTGGGAGACAACATGGTGAAGAGATAAACAGATACATTTGACATAATCAACAGAGGGAAAATCATGAGAATTATTGGAGGGGAAGGAGGACGGGAAAGGCTTTATGTAGAATGTGGAATTTTTAGCTGCAACTTGAAGGATGCCAGAGAAGCCAGGAAGTGAAAATGAGGAAGGAATATCCCAGGCATAGAAGACAGCCAGTAGAAATGCCCAAAGTGGGGAAACAGAGCATCTTGTGAAAGGAGCAATGATGAGCCAGCTTCACAAGATCACAGAGGACACCGGTGTAAAAAGGCTGCAAAGGTCAGCTGTCTGGGCCTCAGTCTTCTCATCTCTCAGTGTTAGACTAGACAGTCTCCAAGGTCCCTCTGTAAAGTGCCACTAACAAAACTGGTCGTGCCCTTCTCTAGTAACATATAGATTTTCTCTTTCTGTCTTTGATATTCATCTAGACCTACAGTGAGCATTTGGGTGCCAGAAGATAGCTTCCCCACCACACTCTGAGATATGTAGTACAAGCATTGTTACCCCCTCTTATAAATAGGTTTTTTCTTTTTCTTTTTTTTTCTTTTTTTGGAGGGGGAGGGCAGCAGACAGCTTTGTAGATGTTCTCTTCTTGAAACATTTTCCTCTTCCTCCCTCTACTGAGCCCACTGATCTGTGGTGTATCGCCCAGGCCAGGAGGTAAAAATAGGACATCAGAAGGCTGCCCAAAAAGAAGGTTATGAAAGCCAGAGGCTGAGTAGCTGAAAACCAGAGAAGGCCACGGTGTAGGGCAGGGAACATAGCCAGAACCCCAGGGGGAGGAAGCATGGTGCAAAATCCAGGGCTCCCCCTGCTAGCTCCAGCTCTGCTCAGGGAAGAAGGACCAAGCACGGATATCAGAGCTAGAAGGGACCTTGAAGCATAGAATGTCAGAGCTAAGAAGGAATTTAGGAAATAGAATGGAGACTATCAAGACTGAAAGGAACTTTAAAACACCTTCACCACCACTTAACCTCTGTTTGCCTCAGCTTCCTCATCCTTAAATTGGGCATAATAACAGTACCTATCTCCCAGGGTTGTTATGAGGATCAAATAAGATTATTGCAAAGTGCTTAGTACAGGACATGACAGATAGTAAGCTCTAAGTAAATGTTAGCTATTATTACTATAATTTACATAGAACATAAAGTGTCAGAACTGGGAGAGGAGCTTGGGAAATAGAACATAGAATATCAGGGCTAGAAAAGACTTTAGAACACAGAATATCAGGTAGAGAAGGATCATAATAATAGAAAGTGGAGAAAAAAATAGAAAACATTAAGCTGCAAATGACCTTAAGAGTATAGAACAAAACATGTTAGAGCTAGAGGCAAGCTTGGAACATGAAACACAGACCGTCAGAGCTAGAAGACACAATCATGACTGGCATTCATACAGTGCCTTAAGGTTCGAAAAGTGCTCTTATAGCCACACTATCTCATTTGATCCTCACAACAACCCTGTGACATAAATGCTATTACTGTCCCCTTTTTACAGATGAGGAAACTGAGGTTGAGAGTGGTTAAACTGGGGCAGCTAGGTGGCACAGTGAATAGAGCACTGGCCCTGGAGTCAGGAGGACCTGAGTTCAAATGTGGCCTCAGACATTTAACACTTACTAGCCATGTGACCTTGGGCAAGTCACTTAACCCCAATTTCCCTGCCTTCCCCCTTCAAAAAAAGAAAAAGAAAAAAGAGAGTGGTTAAACGACTTTCCCAGGGCCACAAGGATAGCAACTGTCTGAGGCAGAATTGGAACTCAGGTTTTCCTGACTAGGTCCAACACTCTAGCTACTATACTACTTGGCTGATATTTAGTGTCAGAATTTGTTATTCAGTCTGACTCTTCATGACCTCAAGAACATAACATGCCAGGATCTTCTATCCTCCACTATCTGGCTGTCCAAGCTCATGTTCATTGCTTTCATGACATTATCTCTCCATCTCATCCTTTTCCTTTTGCCTTCAATCTTTCCCAACCCAAAGATTGGTTGAGTCCCATTTTCTCATTATGTGGCCAAAGTATTTAAGCTTCACCTTTAGTATTTGACCTTCCAGTGGATAGCCTGAATCCATTTCTTTAAGTAACAACTGCTATCAGAATTGAGGGTATCCTTAGAACAAATACTATCAGGACTAGAAGGGATCTTGGAACACTATCAGAGCTAGAAGGAACCTTAAAATACAAAATGTCCAAGTGGGAAGAAAGTTAAACTATAGGATAAAACTTCTCAGACTAGGATTTTGAAAAGTTATCATGTTAGAGTTGGGGAACACAGAATGCTCTAGTTAAAAGGGACCCTGGTGACCACGTGGTCCAACCCCCTTATTTCACAGAACAAGAAAATGAGGCAAGTGCTAGGTCTCTACCTATGTCCTTCCTCAATAAACATATCTAATACCCATAGACCTCCTGGCTAGAGGCAGATGCTCTCTGAGATTTAAGCTGTGTAGGTAGAATAAAGTTATGAGGTAAGGAACTGGATACAGAGGCGTGGTGAGGGCTCAGTGTGGGAGCAGCTGGAACTCATTAAGTGTAACTGCCTAAATTCAAATCAACCCAGCCTTAGAGGGTCCCACATAGCTGGCCCTGTGCCTTCTGACACTTAATGATTAAGTCCTTAAAATGTGTCACCTCTTGGCCAGAAAGTCACAGGTCCCTGGAGATTCCTAGTTTTTTTCCTGCTGTTTCTCATTACTTAGATGTCCCCAAAATGCCAATTAGATGTCCAGATCTCTCAGAGTTTTCAATTTTCAATCACAGTTTCCTTTATTACTCAGGCTTTTCTTCTCAGCCCTGATACTCACGGGCTCATGGCTTCAAAGGCAAAACTAAAGAACTATAACCTCATTCATTCATTCAACAAAAATTTACCTAAACAAAGTATCCAAATTACAGGTTGAGTGAACTCAAGAGGAGCAAAACAATGTGTTTATGAAGGGTCAAAGGAGGAAGGTCATCACCAGAAGGTTGATCCGTGAAGCCTTGCAGTCCCTATGTAGAAGTGCTACTTCTAACTTGACTGATCTCTTGTGATACAAGGTCCTTTCTTACCTGGATTATGCTTGGATCCATCCCCTTGGGCATCTAATATCCACGTAATCACTTTCCTTTCTCCTAACTCAGCACTAGGCTCTGCCCCTAAGAAACCTTAATTTCTCTCTACCACCCTCCTTCTCTTTTTTTTTTCTTTTTGGAGGGGAAAGGACAGGGTAATTGGGGTTAAGTGACTTGCCCAAGGTCACATGGCTAGTGTTAAGTGTCTGAGGCCAGATTTAAGCTCAGGGCCGGTGCTCTATTCACTGTGCCACCTAGCCGCCTCTACCACCCTCCTTCTGACCCTAATTTCTATGTGCCTCCTACTCTGTTCCCTCATCTCCCCAGGAGATTGTATCAAGTTCACCTTAGACTGGATTGGTTCTAAAGGATTTGTTCCAGGTCACATGGCCAGTAAACAAGAAAATTAGGCATAACCCAGCTCTCAATCCAATCCAATAAACATGTATTAATCTCCCACTATGTGCCAACAAAGGGCTCAGGATACAATTAACAAAAAAGTCCCTAACCTCAAGGAGTTTATAATCTAATGGGGTAGGGGGTAGCCAGGTGGCACATAGACAGAGTCTGGAGTTTAGGAATACCTGAGTTCAAATTCAGCCTCAGACACTATGGCCATGTGACCCTAGAAAAGTCACTTAACCCTGCTTGCCTCAACTGTAAAAGGGGAATAATAATAGCACGTACCGCCCAGGGTTGTTGTGAGTGTGTGAGCAATGGGGAGTTGAGATAATGATTATACATTGCATAGCACAGTGCCTGGCACATAGGAAGTGCCATATGAATCTGAGCTATTCTTAGTATTAAATGGTAAAGTCCTGGAGAAATGTGAGCTTCTAATGTTAGTAAGAGTAATACCTCCCGATTCTCTGGTGTTTCAAGATCTCATAAAGTCCTTTCTTCATAACTACCAAGTAAGGCCGAGTCAGGACAAGTATCACTATCCTAATGTTCAGATTCAACAAGCATTTATTAAGCACCTACTACATGCATCCTGTGACTAGCAGAGAACTGAGGTAGGCACTGGAGGTGGCCCATAATTGAGATCAGATGTTCTTCCTGACTTTACAGTGCTTTCAGTGCAGAAAGGTGGATAAAATCATAGTGTACTCACTATTACATGAGAAGTGAAAATGAAATGTACTTGTGAGATCAATTAATGACCCAGGGGGATCAAGAAAGGATTCCTGGAGAAGAGAGCATCCCAGGTGGGCTTTAAGACAGTACAGGAAGCAAAGGGAGAGGGAAGAGCAAATTTCAGGAATAAGAAACAGTATAAACAAAGGCCCAGAGCCAGAAAGTTCACAAGGATTGTTCTGGAGCATTTCTTGTTCTGTTGTTTCAATTGTGTCCAACTCTTCATGACCCCATTTGGGTTCTTCTTGGCAAAGATACTGGAGTGGTTTGCCATTTCCTTTTCTAGTTGATTTTACAGATGAAGAAACTGATGCAAACAGGGTTAAGTGACTTGCCCAGGTTCACACAGCTAGTAAGTGTCTGAGAGTCAAATTTGAACTCAAGATGGGTCTTCCTGATGCCAGGCCTGGAGCTCTGTGCATTCTGGCACCACCTAGCTGCCAGAGCAGAGAGTAGCCCTGTTTGGTAATGTAACAGCCTGAAGATCACTCTAGATTTAATTGCAGAAGGCCTAGGTTTGAATCCAAGGTCTGTCTACCTATTGCTAGCTCTGTGGTTTGGGGAAAGTCATTTTATCTATCAAATGATGGATTGGGACTAGTTGAACTTTAAGGTCCCCCTCCACATCAAAAACCCCACGAGCTGGAGTTTGTAGGGGAGACAAAATATAGCCCAGTTTGCCTGGATCAGAGAGTATATGGAGGGAAATATGAGAAAAGGCTGGGACAAAGGGTCTTGAAAGGCATGGATTTTACTCAGCAAAAAATAGGTAGCAACTGAAAGAGGAGTTAACCAAAGGTCAAATAAGGGATTCGGGGCCAGGCTGACCAGCGTCATACAACTAGTAAGAGGAAAAACTGGGACTTGGATCCTGGTATCCTGGCTCCCCATTCAGGGCCCTTTCTGATTCCTCATGTCGTATCCTGTCCTGCCCATCTCTGAATCATTTATCTCAGCTTCTGAGTGACTTTGCTGAGCCCCACACTTCACAATGAAATATGTGCTGATCCCACAGTGTTTCCACCCAAGGAAATAAAACTGTTGGGGTTGCCCATGACTACCTCTTGACATTGTCTGGGTGTCCTGGGTGCTTTACAGAGTTTGTGCATCATGATTTCATAGGCTTTAGAGAAGCAAGGAGGCCTACAGATAACTGAGTCCAACCTCCTCATTTTATAGATGAAGAAACTGAAACCTACAGAGAGAAATTTGCCCAAAGTCACCTAGGTAGTAAGTAGTAAGGGTAGAATACAAACCCAAGTTGTCTGGCTCCAAATCTAGGACCCTTTTCTATTTCACTTTGATTTTCGTATCCTAAGGGGTTCACGAGGGGCAATAGCAAAATGTTCCCCAGCTGATAGCCCAAGGTAGATATAGACTCTTAAGTCCAACAAAGATACAAAAAAGAAAAAAAACACCTAAAAGAGTAAGAAAATTCTAGAATCTCAAGGCCAGGAAAGACCTCAAAGAGCATTCTAGACCAACGTGAACTCAGTGCTGGAAAATCCACTTCTGGCATCGATGACAAGTTGCCCTCTGTTTAAAGATCTCCTCAATGATGAGGCGCTCACTACCTCCTTATTCTACTTTAGGACAGCTCTCGGTACTAAAATGTCTTCCCAATTCCCTGAGATTCTATTAAAGGTATAGAATCATTCAAAATGTCTTTCAGAGGGGGCTATTTAAGTTGGATTTGCGCAAAGTAACAAAATCATCCTCCCTACAACTTTTACTCATTGCATTTCATTCTGATGGTCAGGCAAAGAAAGTTTAATCACTCTTCCATATGAATAAATGGTATTTATTAAGCATCTACTATGTGCCAGGCCCTAGGGATACAAAGACAAAAGAATGGAATAATCCTTAATCAGAATAAACTTGCATTCTACCAAGGTACTGTGGTACAAAGAAAGAGACATTGGATTTGGAGTCAGAGAACCACAGAGAATCCTTCCTCTGTGTGATCTTGGAAAAGTCATTTCCCTAATCTGGGCCTTGGTTTCCCCTGCTGTAAAATAAGGATATGACAATAGATTACTTCTAGAGTATCTTCCCATTCAAAACCTTTTGCATCCCCAAGATCTATCACAAAGTTTCCCACACAGTAGGCATCTAACACATGCTTATTAATTAAGCTGACGAGTGCTATTTAGAAGCCAAAAAAGCTGCCATTGCATCAGCATGGAACTGCCACTAGATTTTGAGACAGAGGACCTAAGTTCAAATCCAGATTCTGCTGCCTCCTCCCTGCTTAACCTTGAGCAAGCCACCCCATCTCAATCTACTCATCTGTACAATTAAATGATTAGACTAGGTGATCTCAAAGGCCCCAATCATCTCTAAGTTTTAGTATTCTATGATCCAAAAATTGACTCCATCTTGGGCTATATTCAGACATGTATAGAATCCAGGATAAAGGAGGAGAACATTCCACTTATTTTTGTCTTGGCCTGTCCCCATCAGAGGTATTGGATGCAATTCTAGGTACATCATTTGAAGGAGTCACTAAGTAAAATACTTGGGAGTCTATGTGCCAAGACAAACCCAGAAACTATATGAACACAATTACCAAACACTTTTCACATGAATAAAGTCAGATCTAAACAACTGGAGAAATATTAATTGCTCATGGGAGGCTGAGCCAATATAATAAAAATGATAATTTTCCTAAATTAATTTACTTATTCAGTGTCATACCAATCAAAATACCAAAAATTTATAGAACTAGAAAAAATAATAAAATTCATCTGGAGGAACAAAAGGTCAAGAATATCAAGAAAATCAATGAAAAAATAAGTGAAGGAGGAGGCCTCACAGTCCCAGATCTCATCAAAACAATCTGGTACTGGTTAAGAGACAGAGTGGTGGACCAGTGGAAAAGATTAGGTACACAATACACAGCAGTAAATGACCATAGTAATCTAGTCTTTGATAAATGCAAAGATCCAAACTTTTGGGGTAAGACTCGCTATTTGACAAAGATTGCTGGGAAAACTGGAAAGCAGCGTAGTAGAAACTAGGTATAGACCAACATCTCATACTATATCCCAAGACAAGGTCAAAATGGGTAAATGATTTAGACATAAAGGGTGATACCATAAACAAATTAGGGGAACATGGAATATTTTACCTGTCAGATCAATGAATAATGGAAGAATTTATGACCAAATGAGATAGAGAGCATTACAAGATGTAAAATTGATCATTTTGATTGCATTTAATTAAAAGATTTTGCAGAAACAAAACCAATGCAGCCAAGATTAGAACAGAAGAAGGAAACTGAAGAAAAAAACTTTTATAGTGTGTCTCTGATAAAGGCCTTGTTTCTCAAATATGTAGTGAACTGAATAAAATTTATAAGAATATGTGTCATTCCCCAATTGATAAACTGTCAAAGGATATGAATAGAAAATATTCAGAAGAAAAAATCAAAGCCATTAATAGTCATATGAAAAAATGTTCTAAGTCACTATTGATTAGAGAAATGGAAATTAAAATAGCTCTGAGATATCACCTCAAACCTATCAGATTGACTAATATGACAGAAAAGGAAAATGACAAATGTTAGAAAGAATGGGGGAAAACTGGGACACTAATGCACTGTTGGTAGAGTTGTGAACTGATCCAACCATTTTGGAGAGCAATTTGGAACTATGTCCAAAGAGCTATGAAACTGTGCATCCCCTTTGACCCAGTAGTACCACTGCTAGATCTATATTTCAAAGAGAGCAAAGGAAAAGGAAAAGGACCTTTACATACAAAAATATTTATAGTAGTTCTTTTTGTGATGGCTAAGAATTGGACTTTGAAGGAATGCCCATCAATTGGGGAATGGCTATACAAGTTGTGTTATATGATTGTGATAGAATACCACTGTGCTATAAGAAATGATGAGCATGATCATTTCAGAAAAACCTGAGAAGACTTATATGAACTGATGCAAAGTCAAGTGAGCTGAATCAGAAGAATATTGTACATGGTAACAGCAATATTATGTGACAATCAACTGTGATGACTTAACTATTCTCAGCAGTACAATGATCCAAGACAATTCCAAAGGACTTATGATGAAAAATGCTTTCCCTTCCAGGGGAAGAATTGATGGAGTCCATATGTAGATTGAAGCATACTTTTTAAACTTTATTTTTCTTGGGAGGTTTTTGTCTTTGGTTGGTTTTGGGTCTGTGTTTTCTTTTACAATATGTCTAATATGGAAATATACCTTGAATGACTACATATGTATAC
Organism: Gymnobelideus leadbeateri; assembly: GCA_011680675.1. Lineage (NCBI taxonomy): Eukaryota > Metazoa > Chordata > Mammalia > Diprotodontia > Petauridae > Gymnobelideus > Gymnobelideus leadbeateri. Next base: position 42,527 of record WOXC01010520.1, read on the forward strand.
ACTATATCAAATTGTTTACCTTCTCAAGGAGACAGAAGAAGGGAATTTAGAACTCAAAATTTTTAAAAATGAGTGTTAAAAATTGTTTTTACATGTAATTTTAAAAGATAATATAATATTTTGAAATTAAGAAAAAAAAGAGACTGAAAATTAGAAGCACATGCAGAGGAAGATGACCAGGATTGGGAAAGCATTCAAAGCTGTGTCAGTTGAAGGTACTGTGGATGTGTAGCCTAGAGAAGAAAAGACTTAGTGAAAATACTGAATTCAATTATCTAAATAGTTGTCATGAAGAAGAGAGATTATACTTGTTCTGATCAGACCCCATGAGGAGCAACAAAGAGGGGGAATTACATCTACAGAGGTAGATTTCATGTGGATATATGGGAAAATACCATTTTACACATACACACACAAACACACACAAAAAAATAAACTTCAGTAGCTCCCTACTACCTCCAAGATCAAATATAAAATCCTGTTTGACTTTTAAAGCCTCGGCTGACCCTTTCTTACCTTTCCAGTTTTCTTGCACCTTAATTCCTCAGCATACTCTGATCCAATATAGCTTTTGATTTTTTCTCTTTTTCCTTTTTCTTTTCTTTCTTTTTTTTCTCTACTCACAGTATCGCAGAACATCAGAACCAGAAAGGACTATAGACACTATAGATACTGTCTAATCCAACTCCTAACTGGATGAGGCTTTTTGCTTGAAGATATTCAGACAGGGAAAACTCCTCCCCTCCAATGAAGATCATTCCACTTTTAGACAGCTCTCAAGTGTGTTCCCTTACACCAAGACTTAATTGGCCTCATTGTAACTTCCTTCTATTGTTAGATGAGACATGGAGATGACATACTGGATAAAGTGCCAAGCCTGAAGTCAAGAAAACCTGAGTTCAAATCCAGCCTCAGACACTATCTCTCTGAGCAAATCACTTAACCTCAGTTTACCTCTGTTTCTTCAACTGTAACATGGAGATAATAATAGCTTCTTCTTCCCAAATCCTTTGTGATGATCAACAGAGATAATATTCAGAAAACACTTAGCATGGCACATGGTACACAGCAGGTGCTTAATAAATGCCTGTTGCCTTCCCCCTTTTGAATCTTAGCTCTGTTATCCAATGTGTCAGATATTCCTCCTAGCTTTTTGTTGTCTACAAACTTGATAAGCATGCCATCTGTTTACTTTGAAAATATTTTGGATTTGTTTATGTGTGTAGGTGTTGTCCTCTGTCATATATTCCAATAGAATATAAGTTCCTTGAAGACAGAGATGATTTCCTTTTTATCTTTGTATCTCTGGTACCTAGCAGATAATAAGTACTTAATGAATGCTTTTCATTAATTTGAATCAATTTATTAATAAACACGTTAAATACCATAGGGCCAAGATTAAATCTCTAGGGCACTCTACTAGAAATTTCCTTCTAAGCTGACATTGAACTATTAATGACGATTTTGGGGGTTCATTATCCAACCAGCTCTGAGCCCACTAAATATACTATTATCTAACCCACATTTCTCCATATTTTCAACATTAATAGCATGAGAGATTTTGTCAAGTACTTTGCTACAACCTGGGTCAACTCTTTCTACCACATTCCCCTGATCTATCAACACAGTAATCCTGGCCAAAAAAAAAAGGAAATGAGGCTGTCAGTCATGACCTGCTCTTGAAGCCATATTGGCTCTTTGTGATCACTCCTTCCTTTTCTAGATGGTCATAACTATCCCTTAATATGTTAGCATATTCTCTCCAGAACCCAAGTCAAAACTCACTGTCTGTCATTCAGACTCCATTCTCTTCTATTTTTTGAAAATCAGGACAGTTGCTCTTCACCTCTCTCATATGATTACTGACAGTGGCTCAGTAAGCAAATCTGCCAATGCCTTTCATACAGTGAAACTTAAACTTGGGCATCGACCTATTGTGATCCAATCTATGGGCTTCAGAGTGAACTGGGCTTAAGGGGAAGGAAGGAAGGAAGGAAGGAAGGAAGGAAGGAAGGAAGGAAGGAAGGAAGGAAGGAAGGAAGGAAGGAAGGAAGGAAGGAAGGAAGGAGGGAGGGAGGGAAGGAACCTAGCCAGTAAACCCCAACTTAAGTGGGCAGCTTCTGGCCATCAAAATTTGCCTTCCTTTGGAGAGGAGAAGGAGAAGGAGGAGAGGGAGAGGGAGAGGGAAAGGAAGAGCTAAATCTACTCACAAGTTCTATTTGTCTTTTGTTTTCAAAGAGGGCCATGGCATCAGGAAAATGATGACATGACTTGTAGTTGACTTTGATTTGAGTGAGTGAGGGCTATGCAAAGTCACCAGCCTCACTTTCTCCTCCAGAGTCATCTGGATCCAGTGACCCAAAATTCATCAGGATGACTGGAGATGAACCAGGATGCAACGGGAGTCCCTGGCCTCTTTGAAAAAGAAGGACAAACACAATCTATGAGTAGACTGAGCTGCCTGAATGGGGACCCAGCTAGTTGGGTAATTCAGTTTGTCCTCTCTCTCCCTCTCCTCCTCCTTCTCCTTTCCCAAGGAAGATAAATTTTTTTTGCTTTTTTTTTTTGGAGGGGGGAAGGCAGGGCAATTGGGGTTAAGTGACTTGCCCATGGTCACATGGGTAGTAAGTGTTAAGTGTCTGAGGTAGAATTTGAACTCAGGTCCTCCTGACTCCAGGGTAGGTTCTCTATTCACTTCACTACCTAGCCACCCCAAGGGAGTAAATTTTGATGACCAGAAGCTGCCCACTTAACTTGGGGCTTACTGACTAGATTCCTTCCTTCCTTTCTCTTTCTTTCTCTCTCTCTCTCTCTCTCTCTCTCTCTCTCTCTCTCTCTCTCTCTCTCTTTTTCTTTTCCTTCTTTCTCTTTCTTTCTTTCTCTCTTTCTTTCTCTCTTCCTTCCTTCTCCTTAAACCCAGTTCACTCTGAAGCTCATGGATTGGGCTACAATAAGTCCTTCCCAAGTTCCACTTAATGGCTGTATTTTGGTCCTTCCTGGCTTAGAGTGAATGTCAATGGCAACTGTTTCTCTTTGGAACAGCAAATCTAAGGGTCTTCCCCTCCCAGCTTGATTTTTTTTTCTAATTACAGGGTACATCCCTTGTCTCACTTCTTAAAGAGGCCTATTCACTGAATAGGTGTTACCTCACTCAAAGTGAGTGCCTAAAAAGGCTGTTACCTAAAAGGGTGAGGGTCTCCCATTGCATCCTGGGTCATCTTCAGTCATCCTGATGAACATCAGGTCACTGGATCCAAATGGTTCTGGAGGAGAAAGTGAGGCTGGTGACCTTGCATAGCCCTCACTCACTCAAATCAAAGTCAACTGCAAGTCATGTCATCATTTCCCTGATGCCATGGTCCTCTTCAAAAACGAAGGATAAACACAACCCTATTAGCCATTTTTGCTTTGTCTTTTCTGGTTCCAAAATTATTAACCTTAGCAGAGAAAAAAGAAATGAGGTAAGAGTAATTCTGCCTTCTCTCCATCAACCATTATCCCTGTCTCATCAACCCTAAGCAGTGGTCCTGTCCTTTCTTTGATCCTCTTTTTCTCAGGAGAGCTAAAAAGACTTTTTTGTGTTGTCCTCATTCTTTGCCAACCTTAGGACATTCTGAAATTTAGGGGGTCCTGGGGCTATTCTTACAGGCCCATCCCACCCCATGATTACCTGCCTTTACTTCTACCTTCTGCAAAAGTCTATCCTGAATCTAAATTGGCTTTGAGTTTAAGCTCCATCAGTCTCTTTATGCAACTCTCCTTTTTTGTCTTCCAGTGGGTGTTTGGTGCACATACAAAGACCCTCAAATGGTATCTCTCCATGTGGAGAGATTAAGGGACCTACTTCTGAAAGAGTCATAATGATGTGCATTGGAGAGGCTGGGGAGCATGTGTAGGCATCTGTAACTGGTCTGGTCTGCTAATAATGTAGTTATGAGTAACCTTTATCAATTGAATTTCAATTCAACAGACAGAACTCAGGGGGTCTTCAAAGGCTGTCAGCTTTGGTCTAGACCATTTAGCCATTTTCTCTTTGACTACAACCATGGAGGATTTTATATCTCTTTCACTCGTGGAATCCAGTGAGAATCAATGCTGGAAGAAGAGAGGCCTTGGGGCCTTCTCTCTGTTAAAGCTATATAGTCCCAAGAAATGGACATCAGACCTTGGCCTCTGCCTTTGTTCTTCTTCCATTCTAGGTGAAGGGAGTGGATCCATTTGAAAGTTTTGAAAGGTCAGAATTTCCAGTGTCCTAGCATTCCAGTGTCTGGGTTTGCAGTCAGCCCAGCATCAATGCTCCAAGGAACAAAGAATGCTGCAGGAGTAACCTTTGGGAAACAGTCCAGTGGAAGCTGAGCTGAGGAATCATTCTGCAATCGATGCTACATCCGTACATGAACTTGGTAAGACCAAAGTTAGATAGGGATTAAGTTAAGAATGTGACCCTGAGGTGTTGGGAAGAAATGTCTATACACTTATTCTTGTTATAATTTCAAAGTAAATTGATGTTAAGTGGTTAACACAGGAACTGAAGCTCTAGTCATTGGCCCCTAATAATTCTGAGAACACAGACAGCAGTGGCTCAAGCAATGATAATAGAGAAGATATCCCAAATCTCTCAGATTACCTTAGAGCCTTGAGAGGCAGATAGAGTAGACATGGCTCTGGGAGAATGGTCCAGGGAGTATTCATTATACTCATCATAATGGTTCCTCTTTGGGAGGAACCATTTTTCAGAATGTCACTCCTAAGAAGAATGTTCCATCCTTCATGGGCAGACTGCCCCTTAGAATTTTATGGGGACCTGCTTATCCTTCCTCTGAACTTTTTGAAATTTATACTCCCAAAATCTAAGGTGTATGACAGATTGCTGACTTTTCTGTCCTCTATTTCATATTCTAAAATGCAGTGTTCATTTCCCTTCAAAGTTCCTACCATGTTTCCTGTGAAACCAGTTCCTCCTTGTCTGTTGGTCAGAATCATATCCAGAATATCAGTTCCATCTGTTACTTCCTCAACCTTTTGAATAATTAAATTATTATTAGGGCAAGCCAAAAAAAAAATTCCTTGGCTTTGGACAGAAAAGGAGCTATGGCAGATATCCAGGTAATTGAAATCATTCCCCTATGTCATACTGATGTGACAGACTGGTGATGTTTTTCCCAAACTCCTCATCTATTTACTCCTTCTGACCTTCTGAAGGTCACTCCCATTTATCATACACTCCTACTTATATTTGTCTCTTTACTGATCGTTACTCAAATGCTTTCACCATGCTTCCACTCCCTCAATCTTGGTTGTCTTCTCATGTGTACATATTCTTGGCTTCTCTCCTGATAGCATTGCCATGGGAACATGAGATACACGAAGTCACTATAGCAGCTGAGCAGACATTTTTATCCAAAGTTTCCAAATATCAATGATGCTGAACTTCAGAGGACTTTTGAAAAGGAAAGAGACCACAAGGGAAGGTAAAACAAGCAAGATGTTATGTCTGGGGGTCAGTAGCATAAAAACAAAAGGCAGTCAGAGCCCCAGGAACAACCAGGACAAGAGCTGCAGTGGTGTGGACTAGATGAGGTCAGGAACAAATGAAAGCTAGAGACAGTGGAGTGAACTAGTGAGCCACGCACACCAAGGCCCCTGACACCTTCCTTTTCCCTTCTCCATCCTTAGAGGTTGAGCATCCCTCTGTAAACGGTCCACTTCCTGTTTTCTCTCCCTCCCAGAGAGTAGAGCAATAAAGAGGAGAGAAGCCTATTTTGCTCCATCTCATCAGCACACCAGGCAGCCAATATTCCAAATGAACTATTCCTCAATTGATTTCTATCATTTCTTTGTTTTTAAAGTGTCTGCTTGCCCAGAGTTAACCAATCCACAATGGTCTCCTGGACCCTCCCTTCTTCCCAGTGGACACTCCTTTTTCAGGGCCATTTAGTTTGTTCTCTCTGTGGCTTCCCCTCAACCTGGCTCCATGATGGTAAATTGGGGTTTCCTCAGAGAGAAGATAGCTACTACATTGAATACTCTCAGGATCCTAGGGGTAACCATTATGGATGAACATTACTAATTACACTGTAGCTCATGAGCCCCTCACTGGTGTATTTTCCATTAATAAACCAGCCATTAATACTCAATTAACATTAACCAAAGATTTATTTAAACTTCAAAGAAAAAATATATAACATTCTACCCATAAAACTGGATCACACTCTCCTTCCAAAGTGTGTAGTGTCTGTGGGAAGAATAGGTAAACACTTGAAGTCCCAAGGTAGTAAAGCACATGTGTAGGGAATACATGCATCCAGGGTAACTCACAACTCTAGAGCTATAAACTTTCATGTCCTCTTTATATCTCAGGCACCATTCATAAAAGTTTCTTGATCAGCGTAGCTTCTGTGTTAAACAAATACTTTGACTGCTAAGTTGAGGATCCTTGCTGGTAGAATAATACCTCACTAACTACAGTATCTCAGATGGATAAGTAAATCTACTACTGTTTTTCTGATGGTTTGTTTCTATCCTATTTTTTTTTCTGCTTGACTTGCTCCTCAAAAGCAACTGTAGTATCCATCACTTTCAGCTTTAGGCTTAGATAATACCTTTAGCTGAAGTAGTATTATGCTCTTTTAGGAAAAAGCAGACACCCTTATCTTAATACTGGCAAAAACATTTCCAAGTCTGTTCCTTTGCAGTATTTTTCTTCTCCACCTCTTAGCAACAACAGATGGTAAGTCAGAAAAATATCTTCTATTATCTCTTTTTTCACTTTTCAGCAACAAGTAGCAGTAGAGAACAAAATACATCCTTTCCACTCCTTAGTAGCAGTTGTCAGGAGAAAGCAAAGTATAATCTCTCCATTCCTCATTTTATATATGTATATATATATATATATATGTATATATGTAATATATGGACATATGTGCACATACATACAGGCATATATATACATTCATATGTACATATATAAAACCTTGCTTATTACCCATACTTTATACATTTATGTATAGAAATCTGAAAGCATGGATTTTATTGCTATATTATTTCTTGAATTTTGTCTTATCAGGCATTGATATTTATTTCTATTGTTCTTCCTCTATTGTAGCTAGTGGTATCTAGATGAATAGATATTCATAGGCAATTTTCTCTCTCTCCCTTCTTCCTCACTTTGAAGCCCTTTTGATTAGATTTGTAAGACTTCGGATAATACATTTTCACCAGCTCTTGTTGAATACATTCCATCCCTGACCTAGAGTTCATCATTCTTATATTTTAAGCCATGGCCCAGAATTTTAAATCCCATTGTCAGATCATATTTTCTAAACCAGTTGTTCGTTTCTCACATCTGCCTTTTCTGAAGCCCTTGTTTTCAATGGGCAGCAGTGATGGAAATGTCTCTTGTGTTTTCCGTAAGGTCTTCAAGTTCTTATCAGACTCTGACTTCATAATTTTCAGCAATGCCTTCTAGATTTTTTCTGGGAGCATCATTCGTGTTTAACTGCATTGCCAGAAATAGGTAGTAGTCATAAGGTTTAATATGTCTTGGGTGGTCTTCTATAATGTATTGAATACATGCTAGACAAACAAATAGACTCCTCTTTTGTTAATCTTAGGTAAACAAATCACCACCTTAGTACCCCCTTTAGCAGAAAGTCACCAGAAAATAAATGGTCACAACTACTTGTCTCTACTTCCTCTGATCCTTACTGAATGATAAGTTTTTTGATGATACACCCATAGATCCACATCATTTTCCCCTGGAGCATAAGGAGTTGCTTCCTCCTCAGGTCAAGTATATGAAAGACAGAGTTTCCATATCTATTACTTAACTACAAGTAGTCCGTGGGCCTTCTTTTTCCCTGTTCCTTATTTTCTTCAAATTTTTCTTTTTGATTATTATGAACTTTTTCTTTTTCTTCTGTGTCACATTATTCTACCTGTTAACTGCCTGACACAGGTAAAATTCTCCTTTGCTTTTTATGATTCTTTTTTTTATTTGTTTTTATCTTGAAGATTTTCTTTCATTTAAAAAAAGTTTTATTAATACATTTAAATTTTAAATTATATTCACTTCCCTATATAAGAATTGCAACTGACAAGAGTATGTAACACCACACATTCATGGTGCCCAATCTTTTTACTCAGAAGGCAATATGCTTCAACACTATTATTTGTTGCATTTGTTCTAAATTCCTACTGTTTTCATTTATATTATTTTAGTCATATCTACTGTTCTTCTGGTTTTGCTCATATTGTTCTGCATCAGTTTACATAAGTCTTCTTAGGTTCTCCAGCCTTTGACACTATTGTTCTCTTTCTCCTCCTTGTTGATAGCCTCACTAGGTTTTTGGGACACCACTGTCTCCTGGTTTTCCTCTACCTATCTGGTTGCTCCAGTCTCCTTTGCTGGATTCTCATCCAGCACTCTAACCCGAGATGTCCCGCAGGGTACTATCCTGAGTCATTTTCTCTATGCAATTTCACTCAGTGATCTCATCAGTTCCCATGGATTTAATTACCTTTTTAATATATTTAAAATAATTTAATTATTTTAATTATCTCGATGCTGATGATTCTCAAATCTACCTTTCCTGCCTCAAGCTCTCTGCTGACTTCCAATCTCACAATTCGAACTGCCTCTCAGAAATCATTAACTATCTGTGCCTAATATGTGTCTAGGATAAACTGCTAGATAAAAGGACATGAAGAGCTTATTTTTCTTAAATAATCCCAATTGCTTTTTTCCAGAATGGCAGGACCATTTCTCACTTTTAACAACAATGTCATTGCATTCCTATCTTCCAGCCGTCACTCCAATATTGCCCATTTTCATATTCTATCATCTTTGTCAATTTCATAGGTGTGAAGCAATACCACAGAATTGTTTTCTTTCATATTTTTCATGCATTCAGAATATTTTTGGAATATATATACACAGTATATTTAGATAAATGCATTTGAAGCATTTTAAATAATTGTTGATAGGCTTTGTTTCATTTTTTTAAATTTTTATATCATATAACCATTTATCTGCTGAGGAATGTCTTTAGGTTTATGTTTGTGTCAATTTCCTATGAATTTGGATAGAAAATTTTTATCAAAGATATTTGATAAAAAGATTTTTTTTAATGTTGCAACTCTCCTTGAAATTCAGTAGCTGCACTGATGTGAAGTGTGCAAAAGCTTTTAAATTTTTTCTATAATCAAAATTATTTAGTTTAGGGGCAGCAAGGTGGTACAGTGAGTAAAAGTGCAGGCCCAGGAGTCAGGAGGACCCGGGATCAGTTCCAACCTCAGAAAATGAGCACCCACACATAAATAATGACTGTCCGTGTAACCTTGAGCAAGTTACTTAACCCCAACTGCTTTTACAAAAATATTATTTAGTCTTTTGTAATGTCTTTTATGTGGCAGTTAGGTGGCAAAGTGGATAGAGTGCTGGGCCTGAAGTCCAGAAGACTCATCTCCCTGACTTCAATTCTGGCCTCAGACACTTACTAGCTGTGTGATCCTGGGCAAGTCACTTAACCCTGTTTGCCTGAGTCTCCTCATCTGTAAAATGAGCTGGAGGAGATGTAAAACCACTCTAATATCTTTGCCAAGAAAACCTCAAAAGGGGTCACAAAGAGTTAGACATTAATAACAACAACAACAAATGTCTTTCATTCCTCAGTTAGTTATGAATTCTTGGGTTTTTTTTCTTTTGTTTTTTGTTTTGCTTTTTGGAGGGCAGTTGGGGTTAAGTAACTTGCCCAAGGTCACACGGCTAAGTTTTTGTTTGTGTGTGCATTAGGTGTCTGAGACTGGGATCCGAACTCAGGTCCTTCTGACTCCAGGGCTGACGCTCTACTCACTGCGCCACCTAGCCGCCCCTGAATTCTTGTTTTACCCATAGTAACAAAAGATATCTCCCTTTCTCTTTTTTTCCTATGATGTGACCTTTTATATTTTATTCATTTTTGTATTTGTAATTTATTGTGATATATGCTGTAAGATATATTAAATAAATTTTTCTGCAGAGTGGCTTGCCTGTTTTTCCAGTTATTCTTGTCAATAGGGAAGACTTCTAGTAGTTTTTGTTCTTTGTTGTGTTTATTAAACACAGTATTCATTTGCTTCTAGTTCTTATTTGTCTGGTCTATTCCACTGATCAAATTTTCTACTTTATCCAGTAACAAATAATTTTTATTATATTTCTTTTAAAACATAGTTTCAAATCTGATCATGCTAGGCCTCCTTAATTTCCATTTTGTTTTAAATTATTTCCCTTAAAATTCTTGACCTTAGACTGCGAGGGTGGAGCCAAGATGGCGGAGTAGAAACAGCTCATCCAAGCCACTCTGCCCCCAGATTACCTCCAAACTATGTAAAATGGAACTCTGAACAACTTCTGGAGCCCCAGCACCCACATAATGACACAGAGAAGCTAACCTCCCGTTGAGGACAGCCCAGCAGCCCTGCAGGAAGGACCAGCGCAGCGGTCTGGGAGCCGGCAGCACAGTGTGCAGAGCATGGGGAGGTGAGCACAGGTCTGCCTGAGTCGCAGTTTTAGCCCCAGGGCGGCAGGGCCAGCAGCCAGCTGGAGGGACCCCAGAACACCAGCAGCTGTGGCGATTCCCGAATTATCAACATAGACATGCCTAGGACAAAGTGAGAGGTTAGTGCCCTATGGACTTTGGGACCAGTTTTTGGGGAACGCGTCGGCTTTCTCCCCTGGGGGCTAGAAGCCGCTGAGGAGACACGCCATTTTGTAGTTTTCAGAGGCATTTCCGGCTCCCAGCCTACAAATTGTGGGGAGATCCAGCGATCAGTCTTGGGGGGGTAATCGCTCTTGCTTTAACCTCCCTGGATCTGGATTGTGATCTAGGGTGGAAGTTGTGGGTGGGTTTACAGCTTGCCAGAAATGGAAGTTGCCCCCAACATGTTCAGGACAAAAATTCCCCTATCTGGCGGCAAAACCATAGTGTGGCAACAAGCCCAAAAGTCAAGTAATTAAGTGGTAACATGCCAAGGCAAAGGAAACAAATTAAACAGAAAAATGCAACCCTAGACTCCTACTTTGGGGGCAAAGAGGGTCGAAGCATAGAGCGGGAAGAGGACTGTGAGGTCAGAAGTTCTGCTCCAAAAGCCCCAGGGGAAAACATGAGCGGGTTGCAGGCCATAGAGGACCTTAAGAAGGACTTTAAAAATCAAATAAGAGAAGTGGAGGAAAAATTGGAAAGAGAAATGAGAAGGATGCAGGAAAAGTATGAAATGAGGGTCAACAGCCTGATTGAGGAAAACAACACCTTAAAAAATAGACTAACTCACAAATGGCAAAGGAGGCCCAAAAGGGCAATGAGGAGAAGAATGCCTTAAAAAGTCGAATTTGCCAGATGGAAAAAGAATCTCAAAAGTTCACTGACGAGATTCATTCCTTCAGAGTTAGACTGGAGCAAATGGAAGCTAGTGACTTTATGAGAAATCAAGATACTGTTAAGCAGATCCAAACAAATGAAAGATTAGAAGGCAATGTGAAATATCTCATGGAAAAAACCACTGACCTGGAAAATTGATCCAGGAGAGACAATTTAAAAATTATCGGACTACCCGAAAGCCATGATCAAAGAAAGAACCTAGAAATCACCCTTCAAGAAATTCTCAAGGAAAACTGCCCTGATGTTTTAGATCCAGAGGGCAAAATAGAGGTTGAAAGAATCCACAGATCACCTCCTGAAAAAGATCCCAAAAAGAAAACTCCCAGGAATATTATAGCTAGGTTCCAGAATCCCCAGATCAAGGAGAAAATACTACAAGCAGCCAGGAAGAAACAATTTCAACATTGTGGAAACCCAATCAGAATAGTACAGGACCTGGCAGCTTCTACACTGAGGGACTGAAGGGCATGGAATACGATATTCCAGAGGGCAAAAGAGCTGGGAATGAACTCAAGGGTCACCTACCCAGCAAAACTGAGTATTTTGTTTCAGGGGAAAATATGGTCATTCAGTGGAATAGAGGACTTTCAAGCATTCTTGAGGAAAAAACCAGAGTTGAATAGAAAATTTGACATCCAGACACAAAAAGCAAGAGATGCCTGAGAAGGTAATCAGGGAAAAGAAATCAAAAGGAACTTATCAAAGTTGAACTATTTACATTCCTATATGGAAAACAATAACTGTGACTGATGAAATCTTTCTCACTATGAAAATAATGGAAGAAGGGTGTATGGTCATATGAATACATATGTGAATGTGTGTGTATATGGTTACAGTTATATATGGACAGAGGGCATAGGTTGAATTTGTTGGGAAGGGAGGATACTCAAGGGGTGAAATTATGAGGTGAGAGAGGAAAGTGGCAAGAGGAAATGGGGAGAGACAGGGTAGGGTAAACTATCTCATGTAGAAGAAGCAAGGGGAAGTGGTTGCAAGGGAGGGGAAGAATAGGAAGGCAAAAAGGCAAAACCACATTCTCATTGAATTTGGTTCAGGGAGAGAATGACATACATACTAAATGGGATATCTCAACCTACAGCAGAATAAGGGGAAGGGGGATGAGAGGAGGGATGATTGATGGGGGGGCATCCTTGGGGGGAGGGGAGGTTGGAAGTACCCACTATAGAAGAGGGACAGGATCATGTAGGGAATGGACCAGGTGGGGGGTGGGATGAATGGGAGGGAATTATAAGCAGCCTTGTACAATATATCTACTATGATAATGTTTTGCATAGCTAGACATGTACAACATATACTGAATTACTTATCTCCCCAGAGGGAATGGGTGACAAGGGAGGAAGGAAATGGATCTGAAATTCAAGGTCTTAAGATCAAATGTTTCAAATATATATAAATACTATTATTAATACTCTTTTGCTTGTAATTGGGAGATAAGATGTGCAGGCATTGGGACACAAAGATTCACCTTCCTCTAATGGAAAAGTAGAAGGGGGTATGGGAGAAGATATGGAAGAGAGCAGATTGGAGGAAGCGATATCTTGCAGGACTGCTATTCTGGGAGGGTGTGTAGGGGAAAAACGGGGGGAAAAATGATTGTAACTCAAAATCTGGTGGAATGAATGATTAATATGTTAATTAAAACAGAAGTTAATAAAGCATTTATTCAAAAAAAATTCTTGACCTTTTGCTCCTCCAGACAAATTTTATTTTCATTTTGTCTAATTCGAAAAACTAAATTCCTTGGTAGTTTTATTAATATAATATTAAATCTATAAAATGTAGGTAGCATTATCATTTTATTATATTGGTGTGTTCCAGCTATGAATATCTTTTCCATTATTCAAGTCTTTTTTAGTTCTATAAAGAGGATTTAATATTGTGACTTCCAAGTTGAATTTATTTTGATAAGTTAATTGCCTATTTTTTGTGTTTTGAAATTTTATTTGGAATGAATCTTAATATTTTTCTCCTTGATTTTGTTAGTAATATAAAGAAATACTTGTGATTTTTGTGCATTTATTTTGTATCTTGCTGCTTTTTTTGCTGTAATTATTAATCATCTTGGTAGTTGCTTCACTGATTCTCTGAGATTTTCTAAATAAGCCATCATATCATCTGCAAATAGGGATAATTTTGCTTCTTCTCTTTGCCAATGTTTAGTCTTTTCCTGAGTTCCTCTTGTCTTATTGCTATAGCTAGCTTTTTAGTACCATATCATATAACAGTGAAGGGATTGGGCATCTTTATTTTACTCTGAATTTACTAGGAAAGCTTCCAACATTTTTCCAATGAAAATAATGCTAACTCTTTTGAAACCAGACTTTTAATCATTCTTAAGCAGGGCCCTTTCTAACTCTATGTTTTTTTCTAAATTTTTAACAAAAATAAATGTTTTTGTCGGATATCTTTTCTGTGTCTATTAATATAATCAATACCACCAGGCCCTGCCCATAGTTACTTAATTAAGTCTACATATTTGATGAACATGCCATCTATGACTTTATTCAACACATCTTCCCAGCTACCACTACCTCCAAACCACTCTTGTGCCATTGGCCCTGAACCAACAACTGTCCCAATTCCTTTACCTCAACCCAGTCACTACCCCAACCACTGATCACCCATCTGTAATGCCATGCACCAGCAGCTTTCCAGAAGAATGCTACAGTGAACAGCTTTTAAGGTTCTGATTACACAGTATAGTGAACACTCTATTTATTCCATAACAAATCAAAGCAAAACACTCACAGAAAATCAAGGTACAGCATTCACAATATTACAACTTATCACAGAAAATCACAATATAATATTCACAACAGCTTATCATTAAAATGGCCACATAGTTTTCACCAAAGTGGTCACAATATTTGGAACAAAGAACAATCATCTCAAAGTACCATAGTCAGTCTTCCACTCATGGGGCACACTTAAGTTAACTCAATCAGTCTTTTATCAATCAATTACTAAGTATCATTAATACACAAACCCTCCACCCCTAGGTCACTAGTAAACTACAATTTCATCATTACTTAGTACCCATGGAGAAGTCTTTTCATCTTGACTTGGGACTTATTCTTAGATTCCCTGGATCCCCTTCCATGGTCCCAGATTCTACCTGGATTCACCAGACTGTCACCTGGGTTCAATGGCAGACAGCTCCCAGTTCCTTGTCCAGCTCTCTGGGTAGGTCCTGCTCCACACTGAAGTTCACAGGGTCTTGTCCATGTCAGATCCTTCACCATTTCTGCTCCAGGGAATTCAAGGCTCAACCAAGCCACAAACAAAGTCCCTGCATCCTGCTCATGCTTCCTCAGTCTTCTGCAGCTTGTTCAAAAGTCAGAATCACCTTATCCAGCCTGGTGGGGGAGAGGGCTCCTGGGCTCCTGGTTCCTGGGCTCCTGGGCTCCTCTGTCACCTGGGTTCTTGGACTCCTGTTCAGAAGAAGCTCCACCACCACAAGTTCTCAGGAAATTCTGGCTCAGTTCTCGATTCTCTCTTCTGTAGCTGCTCTGCCACCAGATGCTGGTCCCAAGAAATTCTGACTGTGCTTCTCTGGGGCTTTTCTTATATACACACAGCATTAGCTACTTCCTGTTTCAGCCAACCCCTTCCTGTTACATTGGCAACAGGAGACAGAAGTTCATACCTTCTGTTTTCCCAACAGAGGTTTGATCAATTACTAAGTGCTAAGTACCTGCTACCTTTGCCAACACAAAGGGATCTTCAAATTCAAGTTATATTACCATTACACCATCTCAGGGCTGGTGACCTACCATCCACTGTGACAACTAATTCCAAAATCAAAAGAGATATTTCTATGCCTTCTTTCTCCACTCCCTCTTGTGGTTGGGGTGCTAAGAGTTCTCAAAAATTTGACGGATACAGAAGTTGAATTTCCTCAAAAACAAGTCATTCCTTGTTGATATGATATTCAACCACAAGTAGCTTATAGGAATGCAGAACATAGCACAATAAAGATAAAGGGCAGCACACCCTAGAAATGGGATAACATCACAAATGAGTTCCTCCCCAGTTTTGGCCCACCCCACTCCATTATCATATCTGGATACATGGTGTCTCTTTAGGTTCCTACCTGTCTGCCTTCCACCCACTGCTTTGCCCCAGAAGCCAGAATTCCTAGTTACAAGTCTGATCTTCTTTACTCCTTAGTTGCATAAAAACATTGATCTCATTGCTTAGTCTTTTCTTCCTAAATTTACCTGCTTGTGTTTCTATTTTTCTTTTGTTTTATGATTTTGCATGTCATATTTCCTATTCACCTCTGAATTGTTCTGAAGTATGGATTTTAATTCTTCCTTTTTCCTGAAAGTTCATCTTTTATATTAATAATTAAACTAACTTGGCAAAATTATGTTGTTTTGAGTTCCAAACTAATTTCATTTGCTTTTTGGAAAAAACATATCCTATTCTTTTCTTTCTTTCTTTCCTTCTTTTTTTGGCAACTGAGAAGTAATACTCATGGTTCTGGATGATTTTTTATAAGTGAAGTGCTTTGTTTTGGCTTTCTGACACATTTATTGCTTAATATTATATTAAATTCTAAAGTTTAATCAAACAAAACTTGCAATTTCTCTCTGTTGGTTCTTCTGGATTCTATGAAACTGAATTTTCTCTTTTTATAATATTTCTGGCCAACTTTCCTGCAATATTTCCTAATGTGTGGTATGTATGGTAATGTATGGTAATATATGTATTTGTTTTGTCATATTTTTCTTGAAGACCTATAAATCTTAGATTATCTCTTCATATCCTAATTTTAAGTTATATTGGTTAGTAGAATCTCAAGTGTCTAATCAATTAATCCATGAGCATTTATTAAGTTCCTACTTTGTGTCAAGAATTATTCTAAGCACTAGTGAAATGAAGTAAAAAAATTAAACAGTCCCTGCTCCCAAAGAATTTATATTCTGGGGGTGGGGGAGGTGGGGAATGAGGAGAATGTATAACATATAAACATATGCAAAACAAATATAAAATAAACGTGAGGTGATTTGAGGAGTGGGGACATTAGGAGCTAGGAAATTAAGAGAGACTTCATACAAAGAGTGACATTTGAGTTGAGTCTTAAAGGAAATAAGGGATTCTCAAAGGTAGAAGTGAGTAGAGAATGCATTCCAGGCATGTGGGACAGCCTTGCAAAAACATGGAGATAGCAGATGGAGCATCATATGGGAGGAACAGCAAGAAGACTAGTTTATCTTGACAGTAGAGTATGGGAAAGGTAGTAATGTAAAATCAGACTGAGAAGGTAGGTTGAAGCCAGATTGTAAAGTGCTTTTAAGAGGAGTTTTTGTTGGTTTTTTTTCCTAGAGGCAATAGGGAACTGCTCCAATTTATTTAATAGAGGAATTACATGGTTAGATTTGCACTTTAGGAATATCACTTTGGCACCTAAGTGGAGAAAAGATTGGAGAGGGAAAAATACTTAAGGCAGGGAGAACAATTAGGAGAACCTAGTTATGTGACCAACCATGACTCCAAAGAAACAACGATAAAACATGGTACTAACCTCCTGAAAGAGGGGTGATGGATACATGATGAAGAATTAGATCTACATTTTTACATATGGTTAATAAAAGGATTTGACTATGCTTTTTTTTTTCAAAAAGGGAGGTTTCTTATTTTACTTTGTTTTGGTTTTTTTTAATTCGAGGATGTGGGATTTGAAAGAAGAGGGAAGTGAGAGATAGTGATGTAAAAAATAAGTAAAGAAAAAAATCATTATAGCATTAAAAATCCACAAAGAAAAGAACAGGAGATTCAGAGGGAGAACTGACCAACTGGACAGCTTTAAAGCTAACATGTTGAATTTATGATATTCTTTTTTTTAAGGTAGAGACAAGCTTCATAGTTTCATGTCTAATTCTCTTTTTTGTTCTTTGAATATGGAAATTATTATGTTAATAAGCGTTTGCAAAGTACAGAATTTTAAAATAAATTTTCAAAAGGTGATTTTAATAGTCTAGGTAAGAGGTTATGAGAGTCTGAACAAAGGTGATCATTTGAGTAGAGGGAATGGGATAGATGCAAAAGAGGTTATAGAGTTAGAAATGACAAGATTTGACAATGAAAAGTATGTGGAGTACAGGAGGGTGAAGGGTCAAGGATAAAGCCAAGGTTATGAACCTGAGATATTAAAATGATGGTCATGCCTCAGAAGAAATAGGGAAGTTTGGAATAGAGGGGTATTTGGAGGGAAAGATATGGAGGGCTATGTATATGCTGAATTTTAATGTCTATGTTATATTCAGCTAGAAATGTCCAGTAGGTAGCTGGGGACGTGGGAATAAAGCCTAGGAGAGAGACTAGGATTGGCTATACAAATCTGTGAGTCATCTGCACAGAGATGATAATTATAGCCAATACTGTTCACCTGGAGATATTCAGCAGACTATCAGAAGTACAGGTCTATAGTACAGGAGAGACACTAAGGCAAGAAATATCAATCTAAGAATCATCAGAACAGAAAAGAAGGAAGGGAAGGCCAAGAAAAAATCCTTTGCAAGGGAAGGTCCCAAAGTCAGGTGACAGGAGGAGAATTAGAAGCCAGTGATGGTCAGTCAGAAATGGAATCTCCACAGTTAGCTCAAACTGAATGAAGAAGGAAGAAAAACTTTTGGCATGGCCATATGTAAGGACTAGAAATTACCCACTATGGTTGGGAAGAAATGAATTTTACTCTGACTCTAGCTGTATGATTTTGATGAGTTCCTTCCCCCACCCCCAGCCCCCCTCGAGTCTTCATTTCCTCCTCTGTAAAGTGTAAATAACAATACTTGCACTACACAGAGCTGTGTACAACTGGTGACCAGTTGGCCAATTCCAGTTGGGCAACACAGCTCCTTCCTTCCTTCCTTCCCTCCTCTCCCTCATTCCTCTTCCTCTGTCCTCATAGGGAATCATACCCTTACCTGAAGGTGCTTCACCCAAAGAAATGTAAATTTTGATAACTAAAACCTCCCAAGATATCTTGGAGTTTATGGGCTAAATTTCTTTCTTAAGGACCAGGCCTTAAACCCAATCACTCTGTTTCTCAGAGATCGGCCAATAATAGGTCCCAGTGCAAGCCTCATTCGTCATTGTTTGGCCCTGTTGGCTCAAGAGTATGTGTAAATAGCAATTATTTCTGTTTTGGGTAAGAAACCTTGAGGGTCTTTTCCTCCCAGATTGATTTTTTTTAACAAGGTAAAAGAGGCCATTCTTTGCCTCATTTCTTACCTAGCCTCAACCACTAAATGGGTGCTGCCTCAGTCAAACTGAGACTTGAGAAAGACTTAACCTTAACCAAGGTCTCCCACTGCATCCTGGGCCATCTCCAGCTGTCCTGATCTATGTCTTGCTGATGGACCCAGATGACTCTGGAGGAGAAGAGGAGAAGCTGGTGCCTTTGCACAGCTCTGCCTTACTTAAATCTGATTCACTAGTAAGTCATGGCATCACCTTCCTGATGTCATGGTCCTCCTTGAGAACAAAGGACAAATAACAACAAGGAAAGTGGCTTTGTAAATGTGATAGCCTTAGAATTCTGGTAAAGTTCCTTAACCTTTCTGGGCCTCAGTTTCCTCATCTGTAAAATTGTGACTAATAGGACTATCATAAAGAACAAATGAAATATAAGTTACTGAAACTGGGGAGGCTAGGTGGCACAGTGAATAGAGCACCAGCCCTGGAGTTAGGAGGACCTGAGTTCAAATCTGGCCTCAGACACTTAACACTTACTAGCCAGGTGACCTTGCGCAAGTCACTTAACCCCGATTGCCCTACATTCCCCCCTCCAAAAAGCAAAAAAAAAAAAGTTACTGAAACCACAAAGCCCTCTGTAGATACGTGTTGTTATTGTCATCGTTAATAACAATAATATTGTGTTATCATTACTCTGGCTTTAGCTGTTGCCGCTCCAGGGTTGGTAGCAAATGACACCCTAGGGGCTATAGAAGGGTTAGGATGGGGAACCCCTGAGGTAGGAGGAGTGAACAGAGAAGGCTGACTTTTGCTGAGTTTCAGAAGGGCTGTGGGAGTTTAGAATTGGAACACAGGGGATAAATGAAAGCAAAAGAGACACAGGGTTCCATATCCCCCTCTACTCTACCAGTTCATCCCCCTAAAGGTGAATCCAAGGGGCTCTCCCTCCTGCTCTCAGCCTCAATGACCTCCAATAACTTTTCTGTCTCCTTCCCTCCTATTCCAATTCCTCATCCAACTCAGAGCCCTCTCCTCATATATAAAGACGCCCCATATGATCTCCTCCAACACACACACACATCTAGACACCTTTCTCCAAAGACACACCCATATATAGGATGTATAAATACACAAACATACAGATATTCTACATAAGACTGTAGGAGTTAGGCAAAGAAAAGACTAGAGATCATTTAATTCAATCTTTCATTTTACAAATGAGGAAACTGAGACCCTGGGAAGTTAATCTACTTGCCCCAGGTCACACAGTAAGAAAAGTGGGGATTCTGACACTACTATTCTTTCCAATGTAGCCACACTACTTCTATTTCTCACACACATGTACACAATAAAAAATTAAACAAACACAGTAAACATCTACTGTGTGCAGAGCATTTTGGTGGATGACAGACACACATAAATAGATAACCTGTGCCCATGGCCCAACCATACAGTAATATGTGGGTGACAGACCCTGTTACATTGCACCATGCTCATGTCACACTTACTCTGTGTCACACAGCATGTCTGTCACTCTCATCATCCACAGCTTCCATCATAAGAATTTTCCGTTGTCTCTTTCACTTCCTGTCTTTCCTATCTCTCCAGTCTCCCTCCCATGTCGTACCCTCTGCTTTATAGGCTCTCAGAGCTGGGAAGGATGGCCTCTGCGCACATGGTCAAGCCCATACCTGAGCCAGAACCCCTTCCACCACCCCCTGACCTCATCCCTATAGGTGTCACTCAGTTCAAAAACATCTACAAAGTGCTAAATGCTCAAGGGGACAAAGACCAAAAAACAACATGGTCCCCTGCCCCACTATCACCCTTCTTCTTAAAGACTTCTGCTGACAGAGAGACTTCCTACCTCCTGAGGCATCCTGATCCACTTTAGACAGCTCTGATCATTATGAAGTTTCTTCTTATGAAGCAGAGATTATTATATTTACCTCAAGCCTAAATATGCCTCTCTGTAACTCCTCCCTGCTTCTGCCTTCTGGGGCTAAGAGAACAAGTCTAACCTCCCCCCACCCCCTTTCAGGGCTTCAGATCCTTCAGGACAGGGCTTCAGATCCTTGAAGATGTCCTCATGTGCTCCTGGCTCTTCTCAGAGCTAAACATCCCCTATTCCTTCAACCAATATTCACATGGAAATGACCTCTAGGCTTTTCACCAGCCTGGTCACCCTCCTCTGGAGGCTTTCTACCTGGTCAGTGTCCTTCCTATAAAATGTAGCACCATAAACTGAATCAAATATTTCAGATGGCATCTTACGGGGACAGAGGAGAGTCACACACACACACACACACACACACACACACACACACACACACACACACACCCCTGCTCTGAATACTTTGCCCTTTATATTGAATTAGTGGGATCTGGGGTGAGAGGGCTATCAATATCAATGTCAATGCCCCTGTCAGCTCAGCATGAAGTTTCACTCCACAACAACCCAGATCTTGTGCATCTCTCCACGCCTTCCCCATATTGTGCTCGTCCATTTCAAATTTTAAAAAAACAAGAGAGGAGAACAATTTATAATGTAATGACAACATTGTGAAAAGGAATGCTTTTGAAAGACTTGAAAATTCCTATCAGCTCAATTATCAGTCATGATTCCAGATGACCAAAGATGAAGAATGCTCCCTACTTCCTGACAGGTAGGTGAATGAGACCCATTTTTGGACATGACTGATACGGACATTTGTTTTGCTTGACTATGTGTGTATATACATACACACATACACACACACACACATATTGCAAGGTTGGTGTGAGAAATAAAAGTTTGATTACTGAATAAAAGAAAATTTAATTTAATTTTTTTTAAAGAACCAAAAGTCCCCGACTCTAGCTTTTACCTTCAAGGAGCTCATAGTCTAACTGGGGAGATAGCCTAAATTCAGGATCAGCAGGTGGAATCCTTTTTTTTTCTTTTTGGAAGGCAATTGGGGTTAAGTGACTTGCCCAAGGTCACACAGCTAATTTTTGTGTTAAGTGTCTGAGGCCGGATTTGAACTCAGGTCCTCCTGACTCCAGGATAGGTGATCTATTCACTGCACCACCTAGCCACGCCTGGAATTCCTGGAATTTAGGAAAAAAGTATCAAAAGAGGAAGATTTCCTTAGGTTTTAGATGGTAGTGGAGATGTGGCTTGGTTTTGGAAGGAAGGGGAGGAGGTTCATAAAGATTTTTGTATATTCTAGAAAGGAAGGCTTGAGGCAGGAAACAAAGAAGGCTAATTGGGAAGCTCTTAAATTGGATAAGGCCTGAGATGAGTAGGGTCTGTCCTGGGGAAAAAAGAAAAAAAAAAGGCTGTGGGAATGGACAGGATAATACCAGAAAGACTCCAGAGGTTTCACTATTGAGGTACAGCCTCAGCCCCAGCCCTGCATCTAGAAGGAGGAGGTGAGTTCAAGAGTTTGGTCATTAAGTGAACCTTGAGTAAGCCACCTCCTTACGTTAAGCCTCAGTTTCTTCCTCTGTAGAACAGGAATAATAATAACAATAATACTCCACCTAGCACCCAGGGAGGTCCAAGTAAAATCATGAAAGCAAAGTGCTTTGTAGACTGCACAGCCCTATACAAATATCAGCTGTTTTTTATTGTTGTTACCAATCTCATTCTTCTCATTTTTAAACATTCCTTTGGAGATGGTCCTAGGACAAATCTCTATCACTCTATTATCCTTTTGTATGTGATATTCTGGGGCAACTAGGTGGCACGGTGGATAGACTGTTGGGTGGAAGACTTCTTCCTGAGTTCAAATCTGGCCTCAAACACTTACTAGTTGTGTGACCCTGGGCATGTCACTTAACCATTTGCCTCCATTTCTCCATCTATAAAATGAGCTGGAGAAGGAAATGGGAAACCACTCCAGTATCTTTGCCAAGAAAACCCCAAATGGGGTCATGAAGAGTGGGCACGACTGAGTAGCAACAACAAATAGAATATCTGCGGTGTTACAAAGTGGATAAGCTTTTTGTCATTAAATAAAAGTATCAGAATATGAACTCATATTCTGGAAGCCCAATGGAAGCTTGCAAAAGAACTACAATATTAGGATGATGGGAATACGTACTTCATCTTGCTGAGGGGGTGGGAGGTTATTTCTCCCACTAACTCTTCCTATTTTGAAAGCTTTTCATTCATTCCACAGAGGTTGGGGATGGTGATTATTTAATATGGCAACATCTACTAAAACTATTGTTTTTAAATTTAAGGATCAAAGACCAACCCATTAGCCCTGCTGTGGAGCTGCGGAGATGAGATGACCCATAGAGGAAACTTTATGTTCCCTGAGATGGTTATACCTGTAAAGAGGCCCAATGTGAAAAGCAGATAAACAGTCCCTCATCCTTTTTTTTATGCAAGCTTACATTCACTGGATTTAAATCTAAGAGGAAGTTTAGGAACCATATATAATGTAATCTACTTTTTACCTAACTTATTTATCAAAAATCATTTATGGAATTTAACTTATTTTTAAAGGGAAGAACAGAGAGGGTGAATGAGTTGCATACATCTAATCACTAGTAAAGGCAGGATTTGAACCCAGGTTTTCCAATTCAAATCCAGTGCTCTTTCCACTACACTAGGCTGGAATGCTTGACTCTGAAGTTCAAAGATCATAAGGCCCTGAGATACCATCTAGTCCCAGACCCTCATTTTACAGAGGAGAAAACTGAGACCCCTTCAAGCTCTCATCCTTCCCACTGCAGGCCAAAGGTGATACTTTCTTTTCTAGTGTAGATTTTTTCCTTCTCCCAACCTCCATTATGGGTTTTATCCCTGGGGCTTCTTTTCAATCTGTTTTTCCCTCTGTAAAATGGGAACCATAAGAATAACTCCCATCTACATAATATTTTTAAGTTTATAAAGACTGATCACAAAAGCTTCACAATCTAAGTAACACAAGTATTATCTACATTTTGAAGTAGAAAAAATTTAAGTTTTAGAGGGGTGGGGAGTGATTTGCCCAAAGTTACACAGCTAGTAAGTGTTAAAACAAAGACTAAAACCCAGGTCTCCTGACTCAAAGTCCAATGTGCTTTCCAAAACACCACAATGTCTTCTTTTGAGTCACACACCACTTAGGCCACGGACCAACAGAATCTAATAGCAATAAGTAATGGTAGAAAGATAACCAGACTCAGATTGAGACCTGTCCAAATACTTACTAGTTCTACACCCTGGAGCAAGGGACCTCTCTGAGCTTTAGTTCTACTCTTCTCACAGGGATGATATAAGGAAAGGCAACATGGGTCATTTCTCTTATTCTCACAACTATTATTCCCCTTCCCCGAAATTGCATTTCCTTCAGTCCCCTTAGCTCAGCATCTCCATGCACATTTAATAACAGGCTGTCAAGGTCCCCCTGGGGACAAACTAATGAAGCTGCCTGCCTCCCTCCCCCTCAACTGGGGCCCGGGATTCCTGTGCTCCTCCTTTCCCCGCCTCCTCCCAGACCTCCTGTCCCCCCTTCTACCCCCTACCTCAGTGACTGATCAAGAGACTAGGAGGACTAGTGTCTCCTTTACCTTTAATGATAGAAGAGAAATGTGAGGCCAGCCCTGATGGTGAGCCGAGGGAGGGGGCACTGCCTCCAAAACCATCACAACTATCTTACTGATTAACACTGAGCAAAACCTTTCCCATCTACGGGCCTTGGAGTCAGCAGGTAAGTAGGGGAGTGGATAGAGCACTGGACATACAGTCAAGAACATCTGAGCTCAAATGTGGCTTCAGACACTTAATACTTTTGTGATCCCAGGCAAGTTACTTAACCTCTCTCTGCTTCAGTTTCCTCATATGTAAGATGTCAATACCTATTCTAATAGTAGTGCCTACCTCCCAGGGTCGTGGTGAGGCTCAAATGGGATGATGTTTGTAAAAAGTGTTTCACAAACCTTTAAGTTCTATGTAAATGCTTACTATATCTATTATTTCCCCCATATATAAAGTGAAGGGGAGAGATGAAATAGTTGTGAAGTCCCTTCTACCTCTAAAATGAGAATGGTTGGGGCGGCTAGGTGGCACAGTGAGTAGAACACCGACCCTGGAGTCAGGAGGACCTGAGTTCAAATCTGGCCTCAGACACTTAACACAAAAACTACCTGTGTGACCTTGGGCAAGTCACTTAACCCCAATTGCCCTCCAAAAAGGAAAAAAAAAACCTTGCCAGAAAAATAAATAAATAAAATGAGAATGGTGGAAAGAACTTTGCTCTAGGAGTCAGGAAAGACTTGGATTCAGATCTTAGGTCCAATTCTTCCTGCTTGTGTGACCCAAGCCAATAAGCCTTTCTGAGTCATAATCTCCTCTCATGTGAAGTGAGGATAAAAGTATTTGTGCTGTATTGTTATCGAAGTTGTTTAGAGGAAAATGCTTTATAAATCTTAAAACCCTACATAAAGACATGAGCTACTAACAGTTGGGAAGATGATTTTAACTCTGGTAATTTCAGAAAAAAAAATATTTCACAGCTAATAGTCATAGGATTTAGAAGTGGAAGGGACCTTAGAAACTACTGGTTGTAATTTCTTCTTTTCATAGAGGAGGAAACTGAGGCTTTCCCAAAGTCATACAGCTAGTAAGTACTGGAGCCAAAATCCAAACCCAGACTCTCCAACAGTAAATTTAATGCTTTTTGCAACATCATCAAAATAATAGCCAATAGTTATGCAGCACTATGTGCCAGGCACTATGCTAAGTATTTTACACTTACTATCTCATTTGGTCCTCACAACTACTCTGGGAAGTAGGTGTTATTTTATCTCCATTTTACAGGTGAGGAAATCGAGGCAAACAGAGGCTAAATTATTTGCCCAGGGTCACACAGCTAGCAGGCATCTGCAGTCAGATTTAAACCCAGGTCTTTGTGACTGCAGGTCCAGCACTCTGTCCACTGCACCACCTCATTGTCTCCTCCCAGAATTCATTGCCAGTCTCATTCTATCTGCTCTTGCTCTCTACTGTACAGAGAGGCAGGGCTTTGGCAAAATGGGAGAGAAAGGCAGGAAATTATCACGGAAAATGAAATGATATAACTATGGCAAAGAAGTAGCATTGCAGCAGGCATCTCCTTGTTAGAGACGGGCATTGGACACAATCAGGCTACTCCACAAGCCATTAATTAGCTCTACCCAAAGGAGGATGGAGGTTCCTGTTGGGAAAAGGACAGCCAAGATCAAGGAAAGCACCAGCTACAGGAGCTACTTTATCCCATCAAGTCTTGCTGGTTTCATCTCCCTGTGTTATGAGTTCTTGGTCCAGAGTTTCTTCATCCATCTCTCCTGGATGTGTGAGTCAAGCATCAGGTCTTAAAGCAAGTTGTATGGCTCACACTTCTTTTCTCACTTAAAGGAAAACTGAGTTGAGTCCTATGTGCCCCATAGAACAGAATATCAAAGCTAGTAGAGATCTTAGAACATAAAACCTAGAATATTAGAACTGG
This sequence comes from Gymnobelideus leadbeateri, assembly GCA_011680675.1. Classification (NCBI taxonomy): domain Eukaryota; kingdom Metazoa; phylum Chordata; class Mammalia; order Diprotodontia; family Petauridae; genus Gymnobelideus; species Gymnobelideus leadbeateri. Next base: position 68,631 of record WOXC01010520.1, read on the forward strand.
AAGGAAGCTTGGGACTCATTTAGGGCAACCTGTCATTTTAGAGATAGAGGCCCAGAGGGCAGAAGGATTTCCCCAGCAGCTGTGTGCACAACTCACCCAGTTGTGCCTCTGCATAGAAGGCAGGGAGATCACTATAAATACATGTTGCCAACTTCACTTTCCTGGCAGTCATGTATTGTGGAAAGAGTTCTTATTTGAAGTCTACCACTTACTAGTTAATGTTGTTACTGTTGAGTCATTTTAGTTGTGTCTGACTCTCCATGACTTCATTTGGGGTTTTCTTGGCAAAGATACTGGAATGGTTTGCCATCTCCTTCTCCAATTCATTTTACAGATGAAGAAACTGAGGCAAACAGCATTAAGTGACTTGCCCAGAGTCACATAACTAGTAAGTGTCTGAGGCTGGATTCAAACTCAGGTCTTCCTGACTCCAGCTCCAGCACTCTATACACTGTGTGACCTAGCACTAGCTATATACTCCTTCCTAGATTACTTTAAGTCACAGTTTCTTCATCATTAAAATGAGGGAAATTATTGCTGCCTTGTCCCACCCATAGAGTTTTTGGAATGCAATGAAGTGAGGAATGGAATTCTACTTTGTGTTCAACCTGCCTTTGAAAGTGAGGTTCATGGGATGCCTGTGCCCCCTCCCATTTCCTCCTAGTTCAAATACTTTTCATCTTATGTGCTCTTATTATATCATTCAGTTATGTCCAACTCTTTGTGACCCCTGGGCCATAGCACAATCTCTTGAAGTCTGTCCAAGTTCATGTTCATTACTTCATGAACATTATCTTCCAATCTTATCCTCCATCATCCCCTTTTCCTTTTGTCTTCAATCTTTCCCAACATCAGAGTCTTTTCTAATAACTTCTGTCTTGTCATTATGAGGCCAAAGTATTGAAGCTTCAGCTTCAGTATTTGACCTTCCAGGGAATAGCCTGAATTAATATCTTTAAATAATTAAATAAATAAAATATTTCTTTAAACTCTTATTATGAAAGAACACATTTCCTCCCCTTCCTCCTTGTTCTTCTTATCCTGAAGTATATTCTTATTTCTTATTTCCTTCTTATGCAAAGACATCAAAACACACACACACACACACACACACACACACACACACACACACACACACACCTCCCACCTATCCTATTTAACTTTCTCTATGGCCCTTGAAAACATTAGGACACTCTTTTCTTCTCCTTCATTGGAATATAAACAACGTGTCATCATGTAGTCCTTTCCAAATGATCAAATAAATTTGCCTTTTTATGTTTCTCTTGACTCCCAAATTAGCGTTTCAAACCTTCCATTCTCAGTGTGGAAATAACCTTCAGGAGACATAGATTGACAATTCATCTATAAACTTACAGTCTTTAAGAGTTACCAGGAGAGACTGTGAAAGGTTAGCTAGTATCTGTTAGCATCAGGACTTAAACTCCCTGACTCCTGAGCCAGGCCTCTATCCATTACACCATGCTGCCTATCTTATCTTACAATATTTCGTATTATAGTTACTTGTTTTGGGGTCTATTAAACTGTAAGCTCTGTGAACCGGCATCTAAATTTTATCACAGAATCCCACTGAACTATAGAATCTCAAAGTTTCAAGGGACTTCAGATGGTCGTATAGTCTGATCCATTCATAAATTCCTTCTGGAACATAGAATTGAATTAATTAACAATTAAGCACTTAGTATATTCCAGGCATCATGTTATAAGCTGAGGACACACACACAAGGAACTCACACTCTACTGGGAGAGACAGTACACATATCAGGGTTCAGGTTCAGGCTCAGTTAATGACAGATGGAAGAGCCAGGTAATAATAATAGCTTGCCTTTATATAATGCTTTAAGGTTTGCAAAGCACTTTACAAATATCACCTCATGCTATTATCCCCATTTTACAGATGAGGAAGCTGAAACACAATGACACAGTAAGTGTCTGGGGCTGTCTTTAAACTTAGGTCTTCCTTAATCTACATCCAGTGCTCTAAGTTCACTGAGCCATCTAGCTTCCTGTTAGCAAGGAAATTAAGTACTTAGGCAAAGATAAAATCAGAGCAGAGGGCCAGGCTCAGAGAACCTTGGGGATTGATGGCTGAGCACTATCTTACCAAGAGGAAAGTGAGCTTCAGGGCTAAAGCAGAGTGGGGTTCTAGGTTATCTCCATCAGAGGCAGAGATATGGGGGTCAGTATCCAGCTGGCAGTGGACCTACTGCACTTGGTAAAAAGTGGGCAGTTGGGTAATGAAGGAAATGGTTGGGGAAGAGAAAGATCCATGGCTCCCTTCTTCCTTCTTCCCATTGGTGGGTTGTGGAGGAGGGAGGCAGAGAGGGAAGATTCCCTCTTCTTCACACTGGGGCCTATGGAGGCAGCTGGTCCCAGGTTTTTGAACCAGCAGTTGACAATATAAAGCAGAAAAAGGGAAATTCCCCAGCCTCCCACTGAGATAGAAGGTTGAGGTGGCTAGTCTCTGATACTTGGTAATCCAATCTTTGCTTGAAGACTTCTAATGATGGGGAACCTGCCACTTCCTGAGGCAGTCTATTATTTCACTTTAGAAAAATTCTAATAGGAAGTTTTTCTGGTTATTTAATTTAGATCTGCTCTTTCTACAAAGCCCCCTGTCTCCACCCTATTGTTCCTTGCTCTAACTTCTCAAGTAAGGAAAGCAAGTACAATTCCTCTCCCACATAAGGAGCCCTCAAATAATTGAAGATAACTTCCTTGTCTCCCCTAAATATTTTCTGTAGGTTAAACATACCCTGTTGTTTAATCAATCCTAATCCAGCCTAGTCTCTAAATCTCTCCCAGCATCAAGAATAGTGCTATGTATGCAGTAATTGCTTAATACATGTTTAAGGAATGAAGGAATATTGTGGTCTAAGGAGGAAATTTGCAAGTTCAGGACCTGAGAAATGGAAGAGGAGTTCTAAGTCTTGGCATTGCTGGAGGGGAGGTAAAGGTGGCAGAGTAGACAATATTGAGAGACTCTGACAGCAAGACTCACTTCCATGAATACTGAAGTTCATAAAATTATGAAGGACTATCACAAAAGAAAGAGTGGGAAAGATTGGGAGCCATTTGCTAATTTCTTCAAGGGATTAAATTCAATTTACTCCAACAAACATTTACTAAGCAACCACAGTGGGAAGGCACTATGCTCAACATGGGATACATAAAGTTAAATAGGATAACAGACCCTATTCTAAAGCTACTTACAATCCAGAAAAGAAGGAAGGAAATAAGCGTTTATTAAGCACCTACTGTGAGCCCACCATAGAGCTAAGCACTTTACAAACATAATCTCATTCTATCCTCTCCAAAACCCTGGTAAGTAGGTACTATTATTATCTCCATCTTACAATTGAGGCAGACAGAGGGTTAAGTTACTGGCCCAAGGTCCCACAGCTAATAATTATCTGAGATGGGATTTGAACTCAGGTCTGCCTGACTCCAGGCCAGGCCCTGTAATTCCTCTAAAGGCACTATACCTCATAACTGCCTCTAAAGAGAAAAGATTAGTACACAAATAATTGATGTAGGGAAGAGTTCTAGGCAAAGTGCCCCACCCTGGTCCTCCCCAACCCCTTCCAGTAACACTTCACTTGTGTCCTGGGGTCTCTGGTTTTATCCCCCAGAGTGGTACCCCATTACACTACCTAACTCTCAAGACAGAGCATCTTGAAGGCCACCTAAGCCATGCACAATTTGTGCTATTTTCTCATTTGGACACTGATGTCAAAGGGCACTCCCCGAAAACCAAGGGAAGCGACTTGCCTAGGAAGACATGGCTAGGAAGTAGAAGAGTTGGTCCTCCAAGCCAGGGCTCCTGAGTCTAAGTGCTATGCTTTTTCTACTACAACACACTGCTTCTACTACAGAACAGAGATTCTAAAGGGTTCGGTGAAGCAGGTAGGAAAGGGAAGTAGCTAAGGGTGGAACAGGATTGGGTAGACTTAGGGCTAAAAAAAGGAGAAAGAAAGCAGGTGGGGTAGAATCTGCTCTAAAACCTGTGATAAGGTCACAAAGTTGCAGGATTGGAGCTGGAAGGGACCCTAGAAATTATCTAGTCTAAACCCTTTCTATTACAGAGAGGGAAAATGAAGCCCAGAGAGGAGAACAGAGCTGTCCAGGGCTAATCCAGGCTGTAATTATCAGAGCTGGAATTCAGACCCAAGCCATCTCCCTTTGCATCCACGGCTGCCTCCTAGCCTTGGATCCAATCAGCGTGGTCCATTGAAGAGGGGCTCCCGGCTCAGCTGCCCGCCTGCCAGGGCGGAGGAGGGAAACTGGAACATCTCCTTTTGACAAATGCTTTTTGTTTACCGACGACATGCCAAACAAACGCTCCGTGGCGGGCGGCTAACGGCCTAAAAATACCTCTACATATGCTCCATTGGAGGAGGCTGTCCTCTGCTAACGAGCTGCTCAAGGGGACTCATGGCAAGGCGATGATGGCCTGTGAACAACAACAAAGGAGGTGTGATCTGGGGGTCCCTCTCCTTCCTCCCCCTCACTCAGTTCCTGCTCCCCCCCACCCCACCCCAAACCAAAGGCTGAGTCTGCAATGAGGGGAGGGGAAAAGGAGCCCAGAAGGGCCATCCATGGACTTGGGCATCAGGAGAAACTTCAGAACTATATATATGTGATCACATCTACATAATCCCATTTCTATAGTGCTTGAAGATTTATAAAGCCATTCTTCACAATAACCATGTTAGAGAGATGGTGCAAATGTGATTGTAGTGATTACTCTGTCCACCTCAGGATTCTGGGGTGCACCTGAGGAGCAGTAGGGTGCCTCTTCTCTAATACTACCCACTTAAGCCCTCATTCTGGTGTATTTTCTCACACACACACACACACACACACACACACACACACACACACACACACACACACACACACACACACACACACACACACACACACACACACACCTGTCAGTGATTAGTGCTCCATTTATCAAATAGCCTTTTGGAGGTACCTAGGTGGTATAGTGGATAGAGTGCTAGGCCTGGAGTCAGGATAGACCTGGGTTCAAATCTAGCCTTAGACCCTTACTGGCTGTGTGACCTTGGACAAATCATTTGACTCCTATTTACCTCAGTTTCCTCAACTGCAAATTGGGCATTTTAATAGCACCCACTTCTCTGAGTTGTTGTGAGGATCAAATGAGATAATTTTTTAAAACACTTAGCAGAGTGCTTGGCATATAGTAGATGCTATACAAATGCTTATTCCTTTCCCCCTTGTACAAAGGGATATTTACTGTGAAGATACAGGAAAAACAGAAGTACACTTTCTCCCATGCCATCGTGGTTCCTGGGGAGAGTGGGCTCAGACAATGCAGTTTGTACATAGCATTATTCCTACCAAATGTACATCCAAATGCAACATGGCTTCTGGATGAGTCCTCCTCTCAGCTATCCATGCACCAGGTTCCAAAGGTCATTCCTTGAGACCTCAGCACTGGACTGACTGGCTACAAAACCAACATAAAGGCTTCTTCCAGACCTTTTGGCTTACTCCCCTGACCTTCCAAAGCTCATAGGGTCATAGCCATCTCCAATTTCCTTCACCTAAAAAAGAAAGGATAAATTAAAAGAAGCAAAAACAAAAAACAAAAAGGTCAGCCTTTGGCTAGGAAGGGCCTGGGCCCTCTTCTCTTACATCACTATCTCTCTCACTCAAACAGCAGCCAGGCTGGCAAGAAGGAAAGCAAAGCAAGGGCTGGGTCCCAGCTGACTAGTGCCTCTGAAAGCACCCCTGTTCCAGCTATGCAATTAACTGTCATACCCCTCATCATACATGTCAGCAAATCAGAACCAGTTATAGAACATCTGCACATGTGGCAAAGTCGCCCAAGGATTGCATCAGCAGAACTCTCTACACCTGTTCATAGGACTGGGCTCATTGACCAGCTTCCTATCACATGATTATCCCCATAACTGACTTGCCCAAGGTCACAGCCAGAAAGCAGATTCAGGACTGGAACTCAGATCTCCTGCTACCCAGTCCTGCACTGTCTTCACTACACCATGATGCCTCTCTTACGTCCCAGCTCTAAACCTTCTAGTTCTAAGCAAGTCACTTCACCTGTTTGAAACTCTTTCCTCCTCTATAAAACAGAGAAAGTAATGCTAGAGTCCCCTCCTTCCTTTCTCTCCACCCAGAAATGCTGTTGGGAAACTGCTTTGAAAACTCTTAAACTGTAAGAAGTGATACAATACTGTGGGAAAAGACTATGGCTCTGAAGTTAAAGGGCCTGTGTTCAAATCTGAATTCTGCCACTAATTAACTGTGTGACTTTAGACAGGTCTCTTAATCTGGGCTTCAGTGACCCCACCTGTAAAAAGAGAGGGTTGTATTAGATGACTTTTAAGGCCCATTCCAGTTCTTTTTTTTTTTTTTTTGAGGCAGTCAAGGTTAATTGACTTGCCCAGGGTCACATAGCTAATAAGTATGTGAATCTGGATTTGAACTCTGGACCTCCTGACTTCAGGGCTGCTGCTCTGTCCACTGCATCACCAAGCTGCCCCCACTCCAGCTCTATTAAACCTGCTCTCACTTTGATTTTAACATACTGACTATACAAATGGGAGTTCTTACTGCAGTCATTATCTAGGGGCCACACAGGGAAAGGAGAGGAAATGAATTCACTCATACCAAGAAAGGTCAATGCTACGCCTACAATTATTTCTGGCACTAAAGGGGCATATTTGGCTCTATCATCCCTAGTGACAAGGAGAGACAGAGCTTAGCATCAACAGCCAAATAGATTCTAGTGATTTAAAATAACCTCCATAGAGACGGTTGGGGAAGAGAGGTAAATTTGACTATGAATCTCTCCCTTCTGTTGCCCTACCATTTAAAAAAAGGAAAGAGGAAAATAAGATCTGACAGAAATTTCCATCCCCTCATCCCCACCTGATGCCTCCTGCCACCCCCAACATCTCCAAGGACACAAGGACCAAGCTAACTGCCTTTTCTCAATCCTCATCCTTCTTAGGCACTCTAGCCTTTGACACCATTGACATCCTCTCTACTTCCTTGTCTTCCCACAACTGTGCTCTCTCTTGTTGTTTTCCTAACTTGACTGTCCTTTCTTAAGATAGTTCACTGGTTTCCTGTTCCCCTCCTGCCCCCTTAAAATTAGGCATCCTCTCAATGCCCTGTGGTCAGTCCTCTCTGCCTCTTAACAAGCTAATCTTTTCCCACAGCTTCAATTATCACCTCTATGTGGGTATCTCCCAAATCTATATATCTAGCCTTGATCCTCTCACTGAGTTCTAGTCCTACAATTACCTCTGCCTGCTGGACATCTCCTCCTGGATAGCCTTAAATTCAAGATGTTCAAAACTGAAATTCATTGCTATCTTATTCCCTTTAAACTTGTCCCTCCTAACTTCATTTTTCTGTTAATGGCACCAACATCCTCCCAGACTCAAGTTCCCGTACTCACTGTTGATATTTCATTCCCCTCACCCAGTTAGTTACAAATCCTGCTCCATTTTTCCTCTCAATATCTATTACATCAATCCCCTCTTCTCTATTTCCATAGTCCCTCCACCTCCAGTTCAGGCTCTCACCACTTCACTTCTAGGCTCTCTAATAGCCTCTTAGTTGATTATCCTGATTCTTGTCCTCTCCTCTCCAATCTATCTTCATACCACTGCCAAAGTAATTTTTCTAATGTGCATGGGCAGGGGGGGAGGCAGATCAAGAGAATTGTCTAATCAACCTGATAAGTTTACAGACTGGGAAGTTTTTATTTGAGACTTTTGATTGCATCTCCCTATGGAGAGGTATGCACACATCTCTTGGCATCTCATGGAGGGTCAATCAAAAAACATTTGTTAAGGCTAGATGATCAACAAAATAATAAATCAAACCCTGACATATCATTTGCCAGTTTCTGAGGTATGTAAATGCTCTCCCTGAAAACTGAGCTGTTTTCAGCCTATTCCTGGGAGTTTCCCAAATTATTAATAATGTCATTCTTAATCAGCCACTTGTGTTTGAAGATGAATCAGCATGTACCCCATGCTTATTAGAAATTTCCTTTCACATCTACTTATCAATTCAACCCTTCTCCTTGAAAGCAGAGACTATATTTTACCTTATTTTGTAAAGTTCTCAGCACAGTTCCTAGCACATAGTGAATGCTTAATAAATATTTATTGACTGATTATAATCTTAGAAAGTTGCCTAGATACATATGTCAGAGACAAGATATGAACCTACATCTTCCTGCTTCTGAGGCAGTCTCCTTACCACACTGACTCTCAGCCTATGCCTCTAAATGCATTTATTTCCCCCAAAATTTTATATATTTTACCTCCAGAGTCTCTTCTATTCAGGTCCTTATTGCCCCTCACCTGAACTACTGAAAGAAATCATTGCTCTCTCTGATTCCAGTTTCTCCCCTATTCAATTCATCCTCCACATAGCAGCCCCAATAATCTTCCTAGAGTAGAAGTCTAACCAAAAAGCCCACCACAATCTGCTTCAAATAATTTTCCCAGTCATGCTTTATTCTGCTCCCTCTGATAAATTCTGTAGTCTAGCTAAATTGACCTGATAATCTTTTCTTCAATCTCAATATTCTACATTCTACCCCTAATTGCTTAGGCTCTCTTTGTTCTGTTTTTATTGTGCCATACTTATATAACCTCCTGGAAGAGAATCTGAACCATTTTCTCTTTCCAAACTGGAAGTTAGAAGTAGGATCTCTCCTTTCCCAAGCTCTCACCTCCACCCCTCACACAGGCACAGAGTAATCAGTCTTTAGCAGTGAGGAGAGTTTTATGCAAATGGAGTCCCAAGCTACACTTATATTTGCATATGTTGTACACCCTCATATAAGACTCTTGATGGCAAGTACTGTTTTACTTTTTTCCAGTGCCTTACACATAGCAGATCCTTCTCCTCAAGGCCAACCCCACTATTAAGTATCCTTTATCCTATGCCTTATCCTCCATAGTAGATTGCAACCTCAGCCATTTTACCTTTTCTTTATTCTTTAACACCTACTGGTTTCTTCTCCATTGCAAACATATCCAAATATTCCCCATCCTTAAAAGATCTCCTGGGGTGGAGCCAAAATGGCAGAGACAAGGCAGTGACTTTTTTGGGAGACTGAGGTCTCCCAAATTTCCCCTCCAAACAATTTTAAATAACATTTAAAAACAAATTCTGGAGCAGCATAACCCACAAAAGGACAGGATGAAACAATTTTCCAGCTCAAGACACTTAGAAGGTCAACAGGAAAGGTCTCTTGCACAGGAGTTAGTGAGGAGCTCAGTCCAGTGCAGGCTGTACTACAGAAAACCAGCAATAGGCCTTGGAGGGGGTGACTGCAACAGTAGTAGCAGTGACAGTTTCCAGACCTGTTAGCTCACAGAAGATAAGGGGATGAGGGGGTCAGACAACTGATCAGAAGGAGATTACAAGAGTCCCTTTGCTGGCACCAGGGGAAAGTCTTTGTCACACTGCCCATACTTGGATCTGGATCACAGTCCTGGGTCTCAGTCCCAGGGCAAGGAATAGCACTAGCACACCAGAGCTTATGGCCTCAGCAGGGCTGGGAATGTGATCATACTTCCAGGGTGGAAAAGAATGTGGTTGCTCACAGCCTAGAGCATGAGCCAGGAGAATAGTAAATATATCTCTCCCTAGATGACACCACCTTGAAAAAAATGCAAACTTACAGGTCCCTGGAATTATCTCTAAAGACAGCTGCACAAAAAACCCAAAGCATAGGACAGTGCTTCCTCAACTCCAGAAGCAGAGCCTCACTTTATCATAGAATTAAAAGTCAAGAAATAGGTTGGAAAAATGAGCAAAGAACAGGAAAAAAATTCTTATCATAGAAAAATTACTATGGTGGCAGGAAAGATCAAAACACAAACTCAAAAGAAGACAATAAAGTCAAAATTCCTACATACAAAGCCTCAAAGAAAAATATGAATTGGTCTCAAGCCATAGAAGAGTTCAGAAAGGATTTTAAAAATCAAGTAAGAGGGGTAGGGGGGAAAACTGGGAAAAGAAATGAGAGTAATGCAAGAAAATCATGAAAAAGAGTGAACAGCTTGGTAAAGGAGACACTAAAAAAGTACTAAAGAAAATAACACCTTAAAAAACAGAATTGGTAAAATGTTTTAAAAAAAAAAAGGCACAAAAATCTATGCGAGAAGAATACCTTGAAAAACAAATTGGCCAAATGGAAAAAGATATACAAAAATTCACCAAAGGAAAGAACTCCTTAAAAAGTGGAGGTGGTCAAATGGAAAAGGAAGTACAAAAACTCACTGGAGAAAATAATTCCTTACAAGTTAGAATTGGGCAAGTGGAAGCTAATGACTTTATGAGACATCATAAAACAATAAAACAAAATGAGAAAAAGAAGGAGAAAGTGTGAACTATCTCATTGGAAAAACAACTTATCTGAAAAATAGATTCAGGAGAAATAATTTAAAAATTATTGGACTGCCAGAAAGTCATGATCAAAAAAAGAGAACAGACATCATCTTTCAAGAAATTATCAAGGAAAGCTGCCCTAATGCTCTAAAACCACGGGGTAAAATAAAAAACTGAAAGAATCTGCCAATCACCTCCTGAAAGAGATTGCAAAATGAAAATTCCCAGGAATATTATAGCCAAATTCCAGACCTCCCAGATCAAAGAGAAAATACTGTAAGTAGCCAAAAAGAAATAATTCAAACGTTGTGGAGCCTCAATCAGAATAACACAGAATAACATTAAAGAATTGGAGGGCTTGGAATATGATATTCTGAAGGGCAAAAAAAGCTAGAATTACAACCAAGAACCCAGGAAACAACCCAGGAAAACTAAGCATAATCCTTCAAGGGAAAAAATGTAAAGTCAATGAAATAGAGGACTTTCAAGCATTCCTGATGAAAAGACAAGAGATAAATAGAAAAATTAGCTTTCAAATACAAGACTCAAGAGAAGCATAAAAAGGTAAAGGGGAAAGATAAATCATAAAGGATTCAATAAGGTTAAATTGTTTATATTCGTACATGGGAAAATGACATATATAATTCCTAAAAACTTTTTCATTATTAGGGCAGGTAGAAGAAGTAAGCATAGAGAAAGCACATGGATGTGAGTTAAATATGAATATCTAAAAAATAAAATTAAGGAATGAGAAAGGAGGATGTATTGGGAGAAGGGGAAAGGGAGAGGTAGAATGGGGCAAATTTTCTCACATAAAAGAGCTTTTACAGTGATGGGAAATGATGGGGGAGAAGGAGAAAGAATTACATGACTCAACTCTCATCAGAATTGGCTTAAAGAGGGAATAACATATACATTCATTGGGTATAGAAATTGATCTTACCTTACAGGAAATAGGAGAGGAAGAGGATATATGAAAGGGGGTTGCTAATAGAAGGGAGGGCAGATTGGGGTAGGTAAAAGTCAGAAGAAAAACACTTTTGAGAATGGACAGGGTTAAAGGAGAAAGAGAGAGTATGATAAATAGGGGAAAATAGGATGGAGGGAAATATGTAAGTGTAAAAAAAAATTATAGTTTCTCTGATAAAGACCTCATTTCTCAGATATGTAGAGAAGTGAGTCAAATATATAGAAATAAGAGCTATTCCTCAATTGATAAATGATCAAAGCATATGAACAGGAAGTTTTAAGACGAAGTAATCAAAGCTATCTATAGTCATATGAAAAAAGTTCTAAATCACTACTGATTACAGAAATACAAATTTTAAAACTCTGAGGTACCACCCCATACCTATCAGATTGGCTAATATGACAGAAAAAGAAAATGAAAAATGTTGGAGGTGATGTGGAAAAACTGAAACACTAATACACTGTTGGTGAAGTGGTATACTGATTCAACCATTCTGTAGAACAATTTGGAACTATGTCTCAAAGGCTATAAAACTGTATATAAAATATATATACATATATACACATACATATATATACATATACATACATATATATGTATACACGCATATATATACATGTGTTATGTGTGTATCTATAAAATGTGTGTATATGCATATACATACATGAATGTATGCATACATACATATATATATACACATATGTATTCTTTGACCAAGTAATACAACTACTAGGTCTATATCCCAAAGAGATGAAAAAAAAAGGAAAATGACTTATATGTACAAAAATATTTATAGCAGCTCTTTCAGTGATGGCAAAGAATTGGAGATTGAGGGGAAGCCCATCAATTGGGGAATGGTTGAACAAATTGTATATGATTGTGATAGAATACTATTATGCTATAAGAAATGACAAGCAGGATTCTTTCAGAAAAACCTGGAAAGACTTTTATCAACTGATATAAAGTGAAATAAGAAGAACCTGGAGAATATTGTATAAAGTAACAGAAATTCTATCGATCACTAGCTGTGAATGACTTAACTCTTCTCAGCAATACAAATGATCCAAGATAGTTCTGAAGGACATGATGAAAAAATGTTTTCCACCTCCAATGGAAAGATTCTCCACTGATAGAGTCTGAATGCAATCAAAGCATATTTTTTCTTTACTTTATTTTTCTGGGGAGGGTTTGTCTGTATTTTCCTTCACAACATGACTAACATGGAAATATGTTTTACACAAGGGCACATGTAAAACCTACAAAAAAATCAAATTGCTAGCCTTCACAAGAAGGGGGGAGAATTTGGAACTCGATTTTTTAAACAAATGTTAAAAATTGCTTTCATATATAATTAGAGAAAAATTAACTATTAATTTTTTAAAATAAAAGACAAAAAAAGACTTCCACTAGTTCTATCACTCCCTTTAGCCCTACATCTCCTCTTTTCCTCAACCAAACTCCTAGAAAAAAGCTGTCATCCTTGTTTCCTCTACTTCCTTTCTTTTCATTGACCTTTCAACCCTTTGTAATCTTTCTGACTACACAGAAATCACCCCCCAGAGGTGCCACTGGTCTCCTCACTGAAAAATTTGATGGTCTTTTCCAGTCCTCATCCTCCTCCACCAATCTGCTGCCTTTGACACTGCTTGACACCCTCTCCTAAGCAAATGTGCCAAGTTCTGTGCTAAGTGATGGAGACACAATATATATATATATATAACTCCTACTTCCTAGAAGCCTTCTACTGAGAGAAACAAAGTTTACATACAGAGTATACAAAAAAGGTAATTTTGGGGAGAGTCATTAGCACCTGGGGAATCAGGAAACAGCTTATGGAAGAGATGAAATCGGCTGAAACTTGAAAGAAACCTGGGGATTGATTCTAAGAGGCAGGATGAAAATGTATTCCAGGTATGGGGAACAACATTTGCAAAGGCTCACAGCAGGTAATATGCTGGATGTGAGGAATATCAAAAAGGATAGTTTGGTTGGATTGTAGAGCATGTGAAGGAAAGTAACTTCCAATAAGCCTAGAAAAGTGAGTATGAGCCAGGTTATGAAGCGTTTTAAATGTTAAACACAGGACTGTGTATTTGATCCTAGATATAATAGGGAGCCACTAGGCTCTACTGAGCACTGGAGTGATATGATCAGGCCAGCACTTTAGCAAAATCACTTTGGTAACTAAATAGAGGATGGATTGGAGAGAGAAGAGGCTTGAGGCAGGGAGGCTTTTTCAATAGTCAAAGAGCAAAGTGATAAGTGGCCCAAACTAAGCTCAAATTAGGGGACAGATGCAAGAGATTCTGTGGAGGTAGAATCAACCAGATCTGATAACTGGATATGTTGAGTGAGTGAGAATACTATAATGACACTGAGGTAATTAGAATGGCAGTGTATTTAAAACAAACAGAAACACTAAGCAAAAGGTTGAATTTGGGGAGAAAGATAATGAGTTCATTTCTTGGACATGTTGGATTTGAGATGCCTATAGGATATCCAGTTTGAAATGTTCAATAGGATGCTCAAGATGCAGGGATGGAGTATCAGCATCTCAGAGATTAGGGAGAGATTAGTAGGGACTATGATGGGTAGACTTTTGTAGAATGAACCACTCCTTTAAACTGGTCTATTAAAAGAAGTCTTTATCACAGACTTGACCTTTTGCCTTTTCTCCCTTTCTGACCACAAGTCAGAGATCAGATCAGAGACCGAGGAGTGAACTTTGGTCTCTTTCTGACCCTTGGGCATAGGTCTTCATATATTTATTGCCCTTTTAGCCCCAGAGCTGGCAGAGGTCAAGGTGGTAGAGGAGTATCAAGAGTTCCTGGGTCAAGTTCCTGGACACTGGACACTGAGGGCCCAGCCCCAACCACAGCACACATGTTCTCCACTACATTTCATCTGTGGAAAATTGAAACACATGGTCCAAATGGTGGGAATTCTTGAACCACAGCTTTTTGAAGGAGTTCTAGGTCCTCCTGAATTCCCAGCCTCCTGGTTAGAGAAGGGGGCAGTTTATGGGCAACACGATTCCAGAATCCGGCCTTCTCAAGAAAGGCAAATTCCTAAGTAGAACTAGCTTCAGGGTTGCCATTGCATGCTCAAACTACCTAAAATGGAATCATCTGCATGGGAGATACTTGGAACCTGCTCTTTGGAGAGAAGAGAATTAAATATTTTGCATTAGCCTACCATGTGATTGAGAGTAGTCTTTTTCCATTGGCTGCACAGCTGGAACTACTTCTTTAAATCTACCAGACTATAAGTACAGTCACTCTTTTTTCAGAATTCAAGTCTAGGGGTATAGGGATTCAATCACTCATAGTAGGTTACATGTGGTAAAGAAGGAGCTCTCCCCAATTTAGGCCATGTGATCCCAAGAAATGGACTTGGAATTTTAGTCTCATTTGATTTGTCCTTTTTGGTTTGTGATGCAGAGAACAAACTCCCTGACTTGGAAACTCAAGTTATGAAGATTTGGGAGCTTAGGATACTAGGCCAGATGTTGCAATCAACCCAGCAGAGAAGCCATGAGAAGAAAGAATCCCCAGATGCTGGCCCAGTGGGGTTTCTGACTTGATCTTGGTAGGACTAGCACTATGTAGGAATTAAACCTAATCTCAATCCCTTTCTAAGAGATGAAGATGGTATCAGAGGAATTATGACCCTGGAATGTTGACAAAAAATATTTGTTATATTTGTTTTTGTTATATTTGTAAATATTCTTCTGTAATCTGATGTTGTGGTTAAATGGAGCCAGGGTACTAATTCTGGTTTGGTTAAAATTGAGGCGAACACAATTAGTGAGGACTCTAGCCAATGGTGAGTGAAGAGACGCCCCCCTCACCACAACCTTCTCAGGATATTGGCAAACCCAGGGTTAGGCATGAAATATAATACACCTATCCCTCAGAGAGTAGGGCCAGAGTGAATCCACATCACAGTAGCAACTCCAAATTTGAGTGTTCCAGAACCCAGTTTCCTAAAGAGGATCAGCGTTTCTGGTCAGTGTCAGTCTCTTAGAGAGAAAAGATGATTGTTCATTTGTCACCCAAAACTGGAGAAGTACAGAAGAGATTAAGCCATGAGGTGGGAAAGCAAAAGACTTTCTGCACTAATCTCCTAAAAAAATGTGGTTTTGGTCATGTGGCTCTATGGTTCAAAAATATCAGATAACTCCAGAGGCCCCAATCAAATCAAGCCTAAAAATCTTAGCCTAATGTAGTGCTCTAAGTTCTCTATCCTTTAGTCCCAGGTTACCATGTTATCCTTATCTCCTACTACTCCCTTTTTTAAACACCTCCATGCCAGACATAAAACAGTCTTAGAGTTAAAGACCTAAAGTTCAAGTTTTTGGGTGTTCAAGTCCTGACTCTGACAGTTACAAGCTGGCTTCCATTCTATTCAACTCAAGTGAACAAACATTTATTAAGCACTTATTGTGTTCCTGCATATACAAAGATTTTTTAAATAGCAGTGCCTGACCTCAAGGAGCTAGCCTTCCACCAAAGAGGGAAAGGAGGAGGCAAAATGAACATTCTCCACAAGTAGAGTCTGATGGCAAAAAAAAAAAAAAGAACAGTTCCAGACAAAGTACCCCAGGAAAATCTAAAGAGGAAGAGAATACTTACTTACTTACTTACTTACTTACTTACTTACTTACTTACTTACTTACTGACTGACGGGACAAGGAAGCCTTCACAGAAGGAAAAGCACCTGGGTTAAACCTTAAAGGAAGAAACAGATCTTGAAAGAAGGAGATGAGAAGGGAGGGCAATTCACTCCAGTTCATTATCTTCCACTCAACTATCAAAATGATCTTCCTAAAGGTCAGGTCTGACCACATCATCCATCTATTCAATGAACTCCAGTGGCTCCCTATTGCCACCAGGATCTAATATAATAATCTAATCCTCTATTTGGCTTCTAAAGACCTTCATCACTTGACTCCTTAACCTTTCCAGTCTTATTAAAGTTGATTCTCCTCCATACACACTATGATCCAGTGGCATTGGCCTTCTTGCCATTCCTTTCATAAGACAGATGCTCCAACTCCTGACTCCAAGCATTTTCACCAGCTGTCCCCCAGCCTGAATCCTCTCCCTCCTGGGCTCTGTCTCCTGGCTTCCCTGACTTTCTTCAAGTCTCAGATGAAATCCCACCTTCTACAAGAAACCTTTCCAATTTCCCTTAGAAAGGAGTATTAACAATTGGCTCTCCAAAACCAACAAATTATGCTTGCAAGACACACCTTAATCTACATTATTAACATTTTATTACTTTTTTAATCCTAGGAAATCAATAGAAAAATACACCAGAACTGATTTGTAGCCTTTGCTGATTTCCAAGGTGTAAATACTCACACTAAAAATTTAACAATGACTTTCACAAGCCAGTGTGAGCACCTTCCTGCCCTTGATGCTAGTGCTTTCCCTCTGAACTTATCCAATTTATCCTTCATATTACTTATTTGAACATAGTTATTTGAAAGTTGTCTCCCCCATTAGATAGTGAGCTCCTTGAGAACAGGGGCTATCTTTTGATTTTCTTCCTATCTCCTGAGTTTATCAAAGTGCCAGGCACACAGTAGGCACTTAATAAATGCTTCTTGATGACTTCTGACATAGGGTCAGACTGTATGATGCCTAGAGGAAGGAAGAAGCAGAACAACTTCCAGGAATGAATTTAGTTCAGTTGAAAGATAGAGCATGTGAGGTGAAGTCATGTAAAGTGAAATTGAAAAAAAAAAAACTGGAACCAGATTTTGGAGGGTTTTCAGCACTGAGTAGTTTGTCTTAGAAACAATAAGGAGCCAATGGAGATATCCAAGTGAAGTAATGTCATGGTCAGACCCATTCATAGTAACATTATTTTGGCAAATGTGTGAAGAGTGGATTGAAGAGGGGAGACTAGAAGTTTGGAGAGCAGTTCAGTGGCTATTAAAATATTCCAAGCATGGGGAGATCAAGGATGTTTGATGGCTGTGTGTATGAAGAAGAGGGGACAGCATGTCTGTTACCTCACTTTTGGGGGAGAAGTTGAAGAGTAGGCTTGGACGTTGCAGTGCCAATGCAATATTTACAGCACCCACGATTATGATAAAGACCATGACTATAAGTATCACATGACGTTCGACAGCAAAATATGCCAGACTCTCCAGATAGAGGACAGAACTGAAGGATTTATTTAGACACCAGAAGACTGAATCCAAAACCAATAAGCCAGTTCCATCACAGTACCAAAGATATTCAGAAGCCAAAATAATGCTGAGAGCTTTGCCATCCTTTAGCCTTCCCACAAACCAATACACGATCAATATTTACTCACAAAACTCTCTATCTCCTTGTCTAAGCTCCTCTGTCCCCAGATGTCTCCAATTGTCAAACTGGATCTCTATCAGCTTCCTGTAGGCTCTGCTCTACCCCTCAGCAAATGCCTCCCACCATAGGCTCTGTCTGACTACATTTGGCCTATCAGGGGGCAGAGTTTATCTTCACAGCAGGGAAGGTCTTCAAACTCCCCCCAGGTCTACTAAGAGGCAGGGAAGGTCTTCAAATTCCCATTCTCCTTACAGAGGTGTACGATGAGAAGCATGTGATCTAGTTGAACAGGAGTGTAAAGGTGTTATTCCCATTCCCACACCTTTGCCCACACTGTTTCCTTTGCTTAGTATGCCCTTACCCTCCTCTTCACTTGTCAAAGTCAACCCAGCCTTTGAGGTCAGGTTCAAGGCCCATCCACTCTGAAGCCTTCTGGGTGAGGGCAAGGTCTAACTCCAACCTCCCTTCCCAGTCTTACTTCATGCTACTTCCCTTCATGTACTTTTATTTTACCTAAAATAGTTATTCTCCAACTACATGCGTCTTTTTTTCCTTCCCCACATTTGTGCATTCACACAGGCAGTCCTCCATGCCTGGAAGGTGCTCTCTCTCCATATCTCTGCCTTGTAAAAATCCATCTCTTCCTTTGAAGGCCATTTCAAGTGACCTCTCCTTCATAAAGCTTTCCTTGATCCCATAAACCAAAAGTAATTCTAATATTCTCCCATAGCCCACTGCCTTCACCACATTTGGTTTATATCATACTGATGTGTGTGTGTGTGTGTACATGGCAACCCCATTATTAGCCCTTCTGGGGCTTGACTGGTACACCAGGATAGCCAACACAGAGAAAGATAAGTTTCAGTCAACTGAATAAATGATGCATCCTTTCAATCAATCAATGAACATTTATTAAACACCTACCATGTTCTAGGCATTGTGCTAAGTGCTAGGGATATAAAGAAAAAGACAAAAGACAGTTCCTGACCTCAAGGAGTTTACTCTAATGCAGAGACAACATGCAAAAAAATATATATACAAAGCAAATAATTTATCAGATTAATAGGAGATATATAACAGAGAGAAGGCACTGGAATTAGAAGGAATAGAGTTAAGCAAATTTCCTCTTATTAACTGCTAGGTGGTTTACAAGTGTTTTAGTTTGTTCCATCCCAAATCTGAATCACTGAACTAGCCTGAATCCAGACCTTGACTGCAACATTTGGCTTTAGTAGGCAGGACTGGAACAGAATGATCTTGTTGGAGTTGGAGAAGGGGAATGCAGAAGAAGGGGAGCCTCGGGTGATCATAGGCCCTGTTATGAAAATTCTCCACTCTGTGGTCCCTTGCTTCTGGCAGTGATTCTGGCCACATACCAAGAGGGGCCTCCCACTAACAGAGTAGAATTAGAAAGTAAACTGTCTGTGAACATTCAGCAACTAGAGACAGATCTGAATGTGCTCTGCATCTTTAAGAACCATGTTCTGAAGAGGATAAATTTGGTAAACTGTCATTTGTTTATTAGCATAACTTTTCTTTTGGGATATGATAGTGATCTCTAGACCCACCAACTGTGGTAACCTTCCTTACAGACTGAAATGTTAATATTATTTAAGAACAGTGCTCAATGAATTGGTTGGGACTCTTTAGGATATTTGAGAGGTCACTGGGAACTGTGCCATGTGAACTTTGCTAGCATTCTTTGGTGCAAGATAGTTGGTGATGCACTCTAAAAGACAATACTAGATCCCCTTCAGGATCCTAGCAACCCTTCTAGAACTGACAATAGAGACAAATATGCCAAATATATCCCAGCTGATCTGCTGAAGACAAGGGAGATTGCATCAGATTAAAAGAAGAGATGGCTGGGGGCAGCTAGGTGGCGCAGTGAGTAGAGCGCCGGCCCTGGAGTCAGAAGGACCTGAGTTCAGATCCGGCCTCAGACACTTAATGCACACACAAACAAAAACCTAGCCGTGTGACCTTGGGCAAGTTACTTAACCCCAATTGCCCTCCAAAAAGCAAAAAAAAAAAAAAAAGATGGCTTCTATTCTAGCTCTATGAACTGTAACTTTCTCTCTCATTAGGACTTCCAGTGAAGTCTAGAGGACGTGAGGAAATGAGCAGCAGCCCAGCTCCAGTAACAGCAGAGCAGGTAGTAATAACATCCCTAGCAGAATGTCCAGAAGAGTGGACATTGGCTTGGGTAGGAGAGCAGACAGGCCCACTATAGCCCTTTGATATATAACCAATAAAGCCCTTCCATATTGCTGCCACCTTTGTTTAATGGACAAGTCCTTCTCAGGGAAGTGTTGGAGGATCAAGGGATAAGATTGTTGGAAGGTGCCTTGATTTCTGGTGGCAGGTAAAAATGAAACTGTCTACCCAGTCCACACAGAACAAGGGAAGCAGGCCCTCAGGGGACTCTTAAGGGGCAAAGATTTGGTATTCTCCCCACCCTATACATCTTCTATGGAACAGAAGATCTCTTATCTCTTATATAGAGAATATAGAGAGAATTTTGTTGGTATTAACCTCAGCACTAGGACAGGCTGCATGCAGGGGCCTAATGACCTCTTAGCTATTTATTATATGGCCCCATTTATTACAGATGGTCCCATTCTATGATGTGGATCTGTGACTGCCAGAGGTGCCATCATCTGTAAAGTGGCCCTGATGTTCCTGGTGCTACTCCTGCTTATTATCCTCACTGTCCATCTAGGAGGAAGGGGAAAAAAGCCTGGGATTTATGATGTTCATTCTCCTCAATTTCCTTACTCCTTTAGGGGCCATTGCAATGCTTGTATTTCTTTTTTTAATCATATTTTGTTTTAATTTTTATTTTCTTCTTCCCATACTAATATCAAGACTGTCTAATAACAGTCTTAAGGTTGGGGCAGGTAGGTGGCACAGTGAATAGAGCAACCGGCCCTGGAGTCTGGAGGAACCGAGTTTGAATCCGGCCTCAGACACTTAACACTTACTAGCCATGTGACCTTGGGCAAGTCACTTAACCCCAATTGCCCTTCTCTCCCCCTCCAAAAAAAACCAGTCTTTAGATCTTTTAAGTGTCAGAAGGTCCTTTAGAAGATCTTTAGGACCTTGCTACAAAGGGGAGGGTAGTTGGAAAGTGATATCTACTGGAGTCTCTGCCTCATCAACCAGTCTGTGATCACCTACAAAACTTAATTAGTCCACAACATCACACACATATCAAGAAAAGTTCAAAGTGGGTACACGATTTAAATATAAAAGGTGATATAAGCAAGTTAGGAGAAGAATTCCTGACCAAACAAGGGATAGAGAGGTTAATAGGAGATAAAGTGGATAATTTTGATTACATAAAATTAAAAAGTTTTTGCACAAACAAAGCCAATGCAGTCAAAATTAGAAGAAAAGCAGGAAATTGGGGAAAACATTTTCAACTGGGATGTAGGAAAATAGGTACACATTACAATAGGTAATGAAGTGCTGATGGTGCTGTGAACTAGTCCAACCATTCTGGAGAACCATTTGGAACTATGCCAAAAAAGCTATAAAACTATGCATATCCTTTGATCTAGCAATATTACTGCTAAGTCTATACCCCTAAAGAGATCAAAGAAAAAGGAAAAGGGCCCATATTTACAAAAATATTTAGAGCAGCTCTTTTTATGGTGGCAAAAAAAAATGAAAACTAAGGTGATACCCATAAATTTGGTAATGGATGAACAAGTTATGGTATATAAACATTATGGAATACTATGAAATGATGAATGGGATGATTTCAGGAAAAACATGGGAAAATTCATATGAACTCATGCAAAGTGAAGTGAGCAGAACCAAGAAAACAATCTATACAGCAGCAGTAGTATTATAAAAACAATCAACTGTGAAAGATTTAGACACTCTGGTCAATTCAATCATCTACCACAATTCCAAAGGACTCATAATGTAAAAATCCTATTCACCTCCAGATAAAGAACTGATAGACTCAGAGTGCAGACTAATGTGTATTTTCTTCATTTCTTTGTCTTAATTTTTTTTTTGGAACATGGCAAATATGGAAATATGTTTAACATGACTTCATATGTATAATGAGTATTGTATTTCTTGCCTTCTCAGGGGATGAGAGAGGTGGTAAAGGGAGGGAGAGAAGTTGGGACTAAGATAAAAATAAAAATTTTTAAAAGACTTAACTAGTCCATGGAATAAATCTTGAACCATTGGCACTGTGAAAGAAGGGAGAATGAAGGAAGAAAAAGGAGCAATGAAAGAGAGAGAGAAAGAAAAAGAAGGAAAGTGTAGAGAGGAGGATGGAGGAAGAGATGAAGAAGAAAGGAAAGGGAAAAGATGCTAAGAGGAAAAAGAATAAAAGAAGGAAGAGGGAGAGAAGGTGAGCCTCCTCCCTTGAAAGAAGTTGATTTAGTGAACTGTAGGATGGAAAACACCTGCTTTGTAGAGTTATGAGACGCAGACTAGTCCAGTTTGTATGTAACCGTTCTCGAGACTTAATTGGTCCAGGAGATTGTTTCAACCACTGGCATGGCTTCCTGGTGGTCTAAGTACAAAAGCTATCACACAAGGATGACCAACACAGAGGCAGGAAAACTGCTCAACTGAATCAATGCTATACAGTTTAGTTAGTATCTCTTTTTGTAGATTGACTATAAGTGTCTCATTTTATTTTAATCCCAAACCAGCAGATCAGGCCAACCTATGAGAGGGTCCTCAGGCCACACCTGAGGAACTAGTGCTGTCAAAGATGTAGCAATGAAAGACCTTGTCATATAACAGCAAAAGTACCCAAGATCTTTGGTGCATGCTGTGCCTTAAGACCTCCAGCAGTCTATAATACAGACCTCTCCATACAAGACTCTCCTCAGGGACACACACACAAAACACAGAACACAAACAAAGACATACAGGGAAAGCTTCCCAGGTAACCAGACTCCCCAGAGCTGTGAAGCACTACCATGCTCCAGCTCTCTTGTTCTCCCTCCTGGCAACATCATAAATGCTTTGATCTAGAGACCATAGCTATCTCTGTCTTTATAGGCTGGCTACTAGCAGCCTCAGAGGACAAGAGGGTTTGGTGCCCTCATCAGAGGGATAGACAATAGCTGCTGCCTTCCTACACAGATCAATTGACCCCCACCCCTTCCTGACTGTGGCTAAAGAGGAGTCCCTACAAAAATCCAGAAATAAGAAGCAAAAGGCAACAATTACCATGAAAACCCAGTCACTCAACACAATGCACTTACCACTTTCCACTTCCCCACCTGATGGAGTGGAAAGAGCCTGGTACTTTGTGCCAGAATTCCTGAAATCCTATGATCTTTGGTGCTGTGGATCCTGTCCTGGGTCTGCCAAGCAAGTCACTTCTCCTCTATGAGCCTCAGCTTCCCCATCTTTAAAATCTGGATAATAACAAAAATCTGGTCCCTACTTCATAGGGTTGTTGTGAGGAAAGTGTCAAGTAATTTGTCAAGAGTTATGGAAAGACGAACTATTATTGTTCACAGGCTTTGTGTCTTATTTAAACTATAGCTCTGCCAGCCCATAGGAAAGTGCTCTGCACACAGTAGGCATTTAATAAATGTTTTTTGAATGAAGTTATTATCTTTATTTGGCCCCTAGGCAAATACTTCAACAAAAGATGTCAGTCTCTTAACAAGATAGTAGGAACTTCACAGAATCCCAGAACTCAGACAGCTCCCATCGGTCCCCAAGCACACCTCCTATTTCTCCCTGGTGTTACCAGAGAAGATCTTGTCTAGACTTTGAAGGATAAATCTACTTCTGGCCCCAGCAGAGGAGGTCAAACACTAATCTCTTCTGCTTTCCAAAGAGGCTTATTTGGGGCTGCATGGGTAACAGGCAAGCAGTCAAACAGACACAGATAGCCCCATTCTCAGTTTTGGGGCTCCATTCTTCATGACTATGTGCTGTACTGTCTGGTGCTTCCCTCATAGGAAAGGCACTGGCCAAAGAATCACTAGCCCTTGTTAAGACCTGCTGTGACATTCTAGGAACACACAAGAAACCATTCTCACCAGTGCTAAAAAAGGGCTAACATGAAAGGAATCCAGGCAACATTAAAGTCCAGCCCTTCATTTCATGGATGAAATAAAGAAAGGGGAAAG
This sequence comes from Gymnobelideus leadbeateri, assembly GCA_011680675.1. Lineage (NCBI taxonomy): Eukaryota > Metazoa > Chordata > Mammalia > Diprotodontia > Petauridae > Gymnobelideus > Gymnobelideus leadbeateri. The sequence goes on from WOXC01010520.1 coordinate 92,483, forward strand.
AAGGGAAGAAAGGAGAAGAGATAGGGCAGAAGGTCCAAGAAAAGTGTGATAATGGAACTATCCCCACTTAAATCTGTTGCTCATTTTTTATTCTTCCTGTCCATCATCCTTCCTTAAGCTTGTTCTCACGAAAGCCTATGAAATATGGGGATGATTAACCAAGAGCCTTCATGGGCCCAAGCAATTCATCTCTTTCCAGGCAGGCCATTACTGCTGCACCTCACAAGTCTGGGAAATAGATGTCTTGAATCGTGCATTGACTAAACCAATATCTTCAAAGGGAGGAAGGGCCCTTCTCTCCACTTCCTTCTTCCTCTTTCTATCCACTAAACCGCTCTTAACACCCTTTCCCTTTATTCCCTTCTTCCTTCACCTTTCCCTCCAACCTTTCTCCATTTCTTCCCCCTCTCATTTTTCCTTTTTCCTTCCCTTCATTCCTCCCCCTTCCTTCTTTCCTCATCTCCTCCCTCTACCAGTTCCCTTCTCCCTCTCAACTTCCTTCCTTCTCCCCTCTCCCTTCCTCTATTTTCTCCTTCTTTTCTCTCCTCTCCTTCCAAGTCCTCTTTCCCTTCTACCTTGCTCCCTCCCCTATTCCTTCCCCTCTCCTTTCCTTCCCTTCTTTCTTCCCTCCTTCCTCTTGCCTCCTCCAACACAAGATGACATTGAAAAACAGCCTAATACCAAATCTATTCGGGCATCTTATACACCAAGAAGGAACCACACGGGGAGGGTTAAATACAGGCAGTCTTCTACATGGCACAGTGCAGGAGTCACTCAGCCAGCACTGAGCAAACAGGACTGTGTCCAGGCAGGGAGCTCCCCTCAGCCCTCAGCTGCTGAGCTAAATGTCTGCCCACAGACTAATCTTCCTCTTAATGATGTGCTTGGGCTATAGCCAGGCAGGTCTCACTCACAGTCCAGAACCCATGGTCCAAAGCAAGAGAGGAGCAAAGAGGTCTCCAAAAAGGAGAGGGCAGGCTCAGGCCCCTTGTCTTAGAAAGCAGCTCTCTTCCCACACTGGACCCTTCTGGCTCCTATCCCCTGGAGCTCCTTCCCAGAGTCCAGCCTTCCCTAACATGGAAACCTATGAAGCAAAAACTGCAGCTGACAACAAATACCAATGAGAGAGAGAGAGAGAGGGAGAGAAAGAGAGGGGGGGGAAGAGAGAGAGAGAGAGAGAGAGAGAGTGCATTTCTTATTCAAAGCCAGCAGACCCAGAGATTTTGTCGGTCTGATCACTAGACAGAAAGAATGCCAGCCCTAGTTTCTAAGTCCCCTATGTGTCCTAGAGGGAGGGTGGTTCTCTACAGAGATAAAGACTCAACCTAGACTCAATTACAAATTTTGTCCCTGATTCACCATATGCCAGGAGGAAATTGACTGTTGAGTTTTCTCCAGTTGTAAAACAAAAAATACCTGTTCTTTAGGGAAAAAAACCCTGGTCTGGGAGTCTGACCCCCTCAGGTCTAATCCCTTTTCTACACTGAATCTCTCTGTACCATGCAAGGGCAAATCACCACAGCTCTCTGGGCCTCCATTTCTACAAATCTGCAAAAGTCTCTGGTGTTCAGTAGTTTCAGTTGTGCCCCACTCTTTATGATCCTGTATGGGGTTTTCTTGGCAAAGATACTGGAGTGCTTCGCCATTTCCTTTTCCATCTCATTTTATAGATGAAGAAATGGAGGCAAAAAGGATCAAGTGGCTTGCCTAGAGTCACACAACTAATAAGTTTCTGAAGTAAATTTGAACTCAGGTCTTCCTGACTCCAAGTCTGGCACTCTATCCACTATGCCACCTAGGTCCTCTGAAAATGTCTCTAACATTCTATTATTCCATGATGATTCTTTAATTTTTACTAGTCCTAACTCCTGATGTAGGCCACTCCTCCAATCATAACTGTATTCTAGAATAGGTTGAACTCTGGATTCTATGTCTGATCTACCCTTCTTTCCCTTCCCGATTTGTCCAAGCCCCACTCCTTACCATTACATACTTCACCCAGCCATCTCTCAATCAAGCAGGATGATAAATAATCTACCCACTATATACTTACAGCTGTGTTGAAATTAAGAGAGAAAGGTGAAATAATTTTATTGACAGTAAATATTACATTTTTACAAATTTAAAAATATGTATGCTACATCTTTTTGCTCTAATCACTTTTTTATATTATTTAGCATGGAATTCACAAGATTTGACACATATTCTTTAATTCTTCATCATGAAATCATACTTCTGTTACATTTGATATTAAATAAACTTTTGATCAATGCATTTTTCTGAGTCTAGTCCTGATTATAACCCATAGTTTTCAGTACGGTTTAAATCAGGTAAAATCCCAGGCCATTAAAGAATGCTTATCTTGATCTCTTGGATAAATTTCCTAACTTTTCACAATGTAGGATATGATGTCATTTCCACCCGGGAATTCTGGTAATTCTGGAACAATTAAGTTCCTCATTGTATCATTATATTTATAAGAATTTGTCATTTCCTAAATGGGGACAAGGCCTTCAGGCCCAAAGGAAATAAAAAATCTCCCAAACATTTTTTGAGTAGATGATTTGAGTCTGATGAAAATGAAATGCCCAGCTTCACTAGGACTTCCTCTGACAACATTTTAGTATTAACTTTGAAGGAGAAAAGTAAGCTTCATCAGTCATTACTTTTTCCAGTCTTCAATATTATAGTCTTTGTACTGTCTAGCCAATGACAAGCATCTTTTTCTTCATACCAATGATCTTCTATGCCATTGTTCCCCAAGGTCCTTCAGGTTTTACCATCTGCCCTGCTACTTTCCCTGCCTAATTACTAACTGGCTTTTCCATCTGCCATGTAACAAACATAAATATGAACCTTCTTTTATGTGTGATCTCTCCCAAATAGAATATGACCTTGAAAGTGAAAAACTCTGTTTTCTAATTAAATCCCCAACACTTAGCACAATGTCTCAAACATAATAGGTGCTTAATAAATGCTTTTTCTTTCCATAAACTACAGCTAAATTTTTACCTGTCTTCTTACTATTCTTCCAACTTCAAGATTAGATTCTTTGGTTATAGCAACTGATTAAACTGTCTACTGAAGAAGCAAGGGAATTGCAATCTGTATATTGGAAAAAAAAAAAACGTTCACATGAATGAAAATATGGATTTTTTCATATTAATTTATTCCCTTATATAGCAATATAAAATTTCAAGCTGGAAGGGACCATAGAGATCTTATCACAGAATTTGAGAGGTCAAAGGGACCTCGGTGATTGTCTTGTCCAACCCACGCCAAAAAGGAATCCCTACTCTAACATACCTGACAAATGCTTATCAATCAAATGCTCATCCAGTCTGCTTGAAGATTTCCAAAGAGGAGGAGGAACCCACCAGCTACTATGGCAGTCCATTAGACTTTTAGACACCCATAATCATTTGGAAGCTTTTCCTGATGTCAAGTCTAAATTGGCAAAACATCCACCCATTGTTTCTGGTTCTTCCCACTGGGCCAAACAGAACAAATCTAATCCTCAAGTCACATGACAGCCCTTCAAATGTTCTAATACAGCTATTCTGCCCCCTGAATCTTCTCTTCTCCAAGGTCAGCATCACCACCACCAACACCCACCCACCCACCCCAGCTTCTCCCCCACACACACATACCCCTTCATCCTATCCTAGGACAACCCACTCCTTTTACAACTGAGGATACTGAAGTTCTGAGAACTGAAGTAACTTTTCCAAAGTCATAAAGTAGCAAAGGCAGGATATTCCAGATTCAGAGTTCTTTCCACCAAATCACACTCTGTTCTACCTGTACACATTTTACAAACTACACTGTGTTTTCCATATCTGTAATTTCATTCATCTGATTGGTAAATTTAAATGGCAGACAGACAGGACCTATTATGCTTTATTATTATATTACACATAACTCCCATAGAACAGATAAGAAAATCAAGAACTAAGAAGATTAAGTGACCTGTCTATAATTACATAGCAAATTAATAACAGAGCTGAGGCTAGAACTCATATCTCAGTACTCATATTAATACTACCAGGATCTTCAATTTCATCCATGTGGGTAATCAGATGTTCAACTTAGTTTTAAAAAAATTCCCTGACAATTAGAGCTCTCTGAAATTGGAATAGTCTGCCTTGAAAAACAATGGGTTCCACATGACTGGAGGTCGGCAAGCAAAGGCTAAGGGATCCCTTGTCAGGAATTCATATTCAGATAAGGAGCCAGACAAGATTCCCTCTGATGTCCCTTTTGGCTTTAAGCTTGTGTGATTCTTATTCCCCCCACTGATACAGATTACAAGCCCTCTATATGTGAGGCAGCACTTTGTAAGCATTCAAAACTATTAATTGATTCATTAAAAATATTAATTGATTCATTTAAAGTATTGTGATGATCTGTTGGCTAATGGTCACTCTAATTTCAGAGAGTCACCACCAGGTTGGCTTTAGGGAGATAAAATTTTTAGCCTTTGAAACTCAAACAGCTACAAAGTTAATGATGTAATATAATCCACATGAGTGGACAGAATGCCCACCCTGATGAAATTACAGAACCTTAAAGTATTGGTTGATTGATTCTTAATTAGAAGGATATCTGGTAAAGGCATCCACATGAGAGATTCTTCTTGTAACTATATATAGAACATTTGTACATAGATAGCCATTATTTTCTATCAAGTCTCTCCCCCAATTTATATATGTATTATAATCATATCTCCTTTAAGATACAAAATCCCTTTCTCTCACTCCCCCAAAACTTTTAAACATGCTCAAGTGATATGGAAATTGTGGCTCCTGTAGATGTTAAAAGGTTATTAACCTTTAAAGTCTCTCCTTTCCTTGCCCCTGTGTTCCTTCTCCTTACCTCCAATCCCCTTCTATTGGGGAGACATCTCTTGGGGACAAAGCCTGGGCCATGCCTGCAAACAGCCCTCACTGGTGCAAGGCAAGCATACACCACCCACTTCCCTCTCCCTCCAAACCCGCCTGTCATCTGCACTGCCCACCCAATCAAGCTGTCTCCTTACCACCTCACCTAGTCATTGCTCCTAGCTCTCTCCAATTAACTCTCCCAACTACCATCTCTTTTTTAATGAAAGGGGAGAGGCAGGAGAGAGGAGCATTTTAAAAGGGCTGTGAGCTTGAAAGAACAGAATAGGTAGGGTCAGTGCCAGCTTCCCATCCCCTTACTCCCCAGTCAATGCTCCTGCCCAGCTCTGTCACTGCTCAGCACTTGGTCACAACCCCTTCCCACAGCCCTCAAGCCCACACTCTTCCTTATGGTCCTTTCCCCACACACAGCTGATTCCCCAACCAGGTAGTGGTTGTAACCCCATTACTGCAGAGTCCACAAAGTCACTGGAAGGAAAAGACCTAAAATTACAGCCATTTAAAATCTCATTCGTACTACTGTCCTGATATTCTGATGTATTGTCCCAGAAAGTGTGTTTCCCTGATGCCTCAGTTTTTCTCTGTGAACCAGAATGTGAACTATTCCCTTGCAGAAAGGAGAGGAGGAAGGTTTAGGGGCAGAATGAGAGAATGGTTTATTTTAGGTCATACAACTGATAAGTGTCAAAGAACCTACTAGGTAAGGACACAAGATTCAATTCCATAAGAACCTACTATGCGCAGAGCACTTTGCTCAGCTCAGCTAAAGTACACACAAAAATTAGATGAGACATGATCTTTGCTCTCACAAAGCTTACGGTTTCGTAGGAGGATATGACACATTCACACATTACTACACCAAATAACAAATTATGCAGAATAACATCATCAGCAAGGTACAAAGCAAAGTGTTTTATGTGATTGAAAGTGAGAAAAGTCATTACTTTTTTTCAAAAGAAAAATATTGACTAAAGCTTCCTGAAGGACCTGTATCTGACTTTCACTTAAAAAGATGGGCAGGAATTCAAGAAAGAGAAGGAAAGATATTCTAGGTATAAGAAAAAGTATGAGGTAAAGCACAGAAAGAAGAAAGTGCAGAGAACAGGGGAGGGAAGGCTGATGTTCAGATGTAGAGAGTAATCCAGTAGTCCAGTTTGTCTGGTACATAAAATTCTCATGTGGGAGTAATGTGAAATAAAGTTAGAAAAACAGGATAGCACCAGGTTGTGGTCAGCCCTGAATGCTGGCATAAGGAATTTGAACTTGACTCAGGCAATCAGGAAACCATAACGGATGTTTGAGATGATATGACTAGACCTATAGATGAGAAGATTAAACTGGCAACATGTGAAGAATGGATAGAGAACTGGAAGCAGGGAGAGAGAGAGGGAGAGAAATCTTGCCCCAAAGATCTTACATTCTAATAAGGGAAGACAACATAAAGGGGAGGGATGATAAGGTTTTATTCTCAGAAGGTGGAAATAGAGGCAGATGGTGAGATAGCCTGGTTGGATGGCTGAATAGAATGGAAAATTGAAGTATGTCTGAGTTCCTAAGACAAGCCAGTGGATATATCAGGCTAGATAGATTAATTTATACACAGTCACCAGTCAACTGGGTAGGAAACTAGTGTGGTACCTCCAAAAATGAGTGAAGTAACGAGGACTGAGGGCACCTATTCTGGAAGTCCCATTGTTGGGATTCAGTGTGGAAAATGCTGGCTGAGATGAGGAGGAACAGGACAGTGGCAACAAGCAAATTACCCTTTGCTTACCCGATAGCCTGCATGAATGGATGGGTAGCTACACTGAAGTGAAGCTGAAACATGGGCTGGGAAAAGAAAAATTACAGATAATCCCAAGGTTTTAAAGATACAGTACAGAGTGAATGTTTGTACCACAGACAGAAGCAGTGAAGTCATCAGCAAATTTAGGGGGAAAGCTCAGATTTTAAGCTGTTGAATCTAGAGTGGGAAGGGAGGGGCTCCACGTAAACATCCTATAAGCAGTTCAAGAAGCAGGTCTCAAGTTCAGGAAAAGAGGTCAGGGCTGAATATATAGATTTTAGATCCAACCGTGTAGAGGTAAGTGAAGTAACAGGAAAGTTCTGGTACAAACTTGCCAGTGGAAGACAGCAAGAAAGGCCACTCACTCTGGAGTTCAGAAGCCTAGCTTCTAGTCCTGGCTCTTCAACTATGAGTTAGTTCCTACCCCTCTCTGAGCCTTAGCTTCCTCATCTATATATAAGTGAGCAGGGCTAAATGATTTTTCAACCTAGCACACAATAAGCATTCACTCCTTTGACACATACTAATTAAGTACCTACTGTATACAAAGCACCTACTGTATATAAAGCTAAGTGCTGGGGAAGGTGCAAAGTTTAGCTAAGACTTGACCTTGAAAAGCTTGTAGTCTAGTCATTCCATAACTGAGGTGAATTAAACTGAATCAAGGATCTTTTCCAATTCTAGGACGGTATGATGCTAAGCTTAGAAACTGTACGGCATATCCAAATACAGGGTAAGAGTGAGGCTGGGATGGGAGTGTCTGTGCTGGGAATAAGTCCATGTTTACTTACAACTTGTCCTAAGCCAGAGCTAAGCCTGAGCTCTTTGCCAGCAACTGGGAGGAACAGTTAACATGGAAAAAACAATATTCTGTTCAAACATTCTGGCTTAAATCCTCATTGTGGCAAAGAAAAGCAGGCTGGTTGTAAAGTTCGAAGGATAATTAATAGAAAAAATGAAACTTCAAAGTGGCTTCACCAGAAATGGAGGCAGTTAGTAACCTGAGCCATGAGCAATTGTTCTTTGGGTATACATGGGCCATCTGCCAAACCAGCTCTGAATCCATATTGATATGGCTTTAATTGTTTTCACAGTCAGAAACATCTGCCCTGCCTTGCAGTCTCCCTCCACTGCCACCTGCACTCCTAGAGCACTGCCTCCCACATCCCACCAAGTTACTAGTGGCATGGCAGAACAGGGAACCCCTGGCACTCCTATACGATAACACAAGCCTCCAAAGGTAGTAAACAGGAGAGACTGAATGCTTGTTGGATCTCTTACCCTTGTTTACATTAAGGTCATGGTGGAATAGAAAGAGCTCTGTGTTGGGAGTCAGGGGGCCCTGACTTCTTATCTCATTTCTGCCATTAACTTACTTTATGACCCTTCTCTACCTGGGACCTCTGTTTCCTCATCTGTAAAATGAGGGAGTTAGACTTAATGACCTCTAAAGGGCCTTTCCAGCTCTAATATTCTGCAGTTCAGTAGTTCTACCTTGAATATCTCTATACTGATCATTTCTAGAGAGAGCTGGAAAGACAATGCCATCATAACAGATTTGACTGTGGGTACTTACCCTCTCTCCCTTATTCATCAAGGGCCATAAATCTTTCTCCCTAGGCTTTTAAAAGATACAGCCATAGAATGTTAGAACCACAAGGGCTTAGAGATGATCAGATGAACAGCTCACATATCTGGAATGCTTTAGGATTACAATAAACCTATGAAATAGACAGGATAAAGATGATTTCCATTTCACATGGCTCATAAAATGACTTGCCCAAGGTCACACAATGAAAACATATTATAGCTGGGGTTTGAACCCAGGTTTTCTGATTCCAAATGCAGTATCTTTCCCACTAGATTCCATGTAGTCTAGATCACTTCATTTCACAGAGAAGATGACCACAGCCCAAAGAGGACAAATAAAGCCCTTTTTGGTCATCAGGCTCCCTCATTTTATATTCACTCAATATACACAGCTGCATGAGGTCCTGAGTTGGGCTAGAGGAGATGAGTAAGAAAATCAATAGATTGTCCAAGGTCATACGGGAAACACATGGCAGGTTCCAAACTTGAACTCAGTTGTCCTGGCTCCCAGCTCCATCACCTCCTCTTTCCTCCCCCACCCCCTTCACTATTCATTGTCTCTGATATTTTATAACCAAGGTAGTTCATTCCACTCCTAAAATCCCAATTCAGGATTTAGGATGGGATTTTTTCTTTCTTTCACTCCCTTTCCCTCCATCCACTGAATCAAGGAGGGACAGTCCTGATCCCTAGAGAATCAGGGCTGAACACAAAATAATCCTAGTTTTCCACTGGGAGAAGAGCAACTGTTGGTTATTTTTTGACTTGGGAGCAGTGAGGCAAAAAGCGCCTTGTTTTCTCTGCTGCCCTTGAGAAATAAACACAGCTGTTTGCATTCAGAAAGCTCTGGCCCCAGCCAAGAGCATCAAGCAAAGCCTGAGCCAGAAGGGCAAAGGGGAACCCATCTATACGGTGATAGCAAGATGCAAGGGAAACATGGGGGACACAAATAGAAGAGGCTGTCCCTATCACAATGATCACAGGGCAGGTACTGTGACCACACAGCCTGAGGCCCCCAGATCCATAATTCCCTGCCAACCTGCTATTGGTTGCTGTGCTCATGCTGCCCTCTGGTGGCCAGTACCATGCAGGTGGCTGGGCCAAGTCGACAGCAGCTTGACGTTGTGGTCAGAACTGATGAAAGGACCTCAGAGGGTATCCATATAGACCAGCACCTACCTAAACAGGAATCCCTTCCCCCAAATAAGAATAACAATAGCTCCCATAGTTATGGTGCATTCAGGTTTATAAAGCCCCTTCTTCCTGATCTGCCTGTTGGGGGTCTCAGTTTCCTCACCAGTATACCAAAAGGTACATACTAGATGATCTAGGGTCCCTTCATCCTGTGACCCTGTGAGATCGGTCATAGAAGGATGCACATTTTACATAAGAAACTGGGGATCAAAGAGGTTAAATAATTTGTAAAGGGTTACATAGCTCTGTCAGACAGAATTTTAATGCACTTGTCTCTAGACTCCAATATCTCACAGAGCAAACATCCAGCTGGATGATGTTCTGACTAAACACTTCCAATGAAGGGGAGCTCATTCCCTCCAAGGTCAACTCTTTCTACTTTTTCTAATTACACACTGCCTTCATTTTACTTCTTCTTGTCCATAGAGTAGAAAAGGAAGGAGAATAGATCCTTAAGCTATTCTTGGGTTCAAACAGTTGTTTCAAATTAAAGTTCCTAAGGGTGATGCTTATAAAGAAAAGCTTAGTAGATTAAAAATGCGTGCTTGCCAGACAAGATACAATTATGAATACAGCACACACTATTCTTTTAAACTTTCAAGATCTCCTTCATAAACAAAGCCCTTAGGAACTTTAACATCAAACCAGGGAACCTCTTAAAAATCCATCCCAGCCTTCTCCCCATCCCCTAACAAAGAGCAGCCAATGCTGGAATAACAGGTAAAATTCATGGTTGCCATGGAAATCCTGTCCAGTAGTTGATGAGAGTTCCTCTACAAAATGACCTTAGGCAGATGCTGTATAATGTATTATAACACAACATCATTTTGTTGTAGCAGTGTGCATTCATGAGCCCTGTATCACCTGAATAAATTTTCTTTGCATTACTTTGGATCCATACTTAAAACTCACTCTGCCCTATTCAAGAAGGAAGCAAAGTAGGGTCAGTAAAGGAATAAGATCATAGGATTTAGAGACAGAGATGTCAGACACCATCTAAGTCCAACCCCTTCATTTTATAGAGAAGGAAGCTGAAGCCCAGAGAGGATGAGCCATTACCAGGGTCACATAAGTAGTAAGTATCAGAGCTGGAATTCAAACTCTGGTCTTCCCACTCCAAGTTCTGTACTTTCACCATTACACCATGTTATCCATTTTAAATCATCCCTCCTGCCAACCCAAGGTACCCTGAAGAAAAAGTACATGGAAGAGCTTTGTTTGAGTGTTATCTAGTCTTCTTACTTGTTTTGTGCCCTGGGGCAAGTCACAACCTCTTTGTGCCTTTTTCTTCACCTTTAATCTGTAAACTAATTTAGTAAAATATATCTATACATTATGTATACACACACACACACACACACACACACACACACACACATATATATATATGAAATGCCTTCAGGCTATAAAAAATAAAAACTGTTAAGCCCTCAGGGGCAGCTAGGTGCCGCACTGGCCCTGGAGTCAGGAGGATCTGAGTTCAAATCCAGCCTCAGACACTTAACACAACAACTACCAGTGTGACCTCGGCAAGTTGCTTAACCACAATTGCCCTACCTTCCCCCCTCCAAAAAGCCAAAAAAAGACCCAAACCATTAAGCCCTCCCTCATGGAGCTTATATTCTAGTGAGCCTGTTTCTCATGTAAACTGTGGATCATTTGATGACCAAGCTCACAGGGCCACAGGATAAAGGGACCCTAGAACATCTACTCCAGATCACCTCCTCTTAACCTTAGATGTCCCTTAGGGTTCTGTCCTGGACCACCTTCTATCCTCCCTCTAAACTCCTTCATTGGTTGATCTCATTGGCTCCCATGGATTTAATTACTACAAATGACTCTCATATCTACCTCTCCTGCCCAATCTCTGCTGACCTTCTGACATCCAGCAGACATCTTAAACTCATGTCCAAAACCAAACTCATCCCATCCACTAAACCCTACCCCCCACCTTCTCCATGACCGAGGACAGCAATACCATCCTCCCAGTCCCCTAAGCTCACTACCTAGAAGTCATCCTGGATTCCTCACTCTCTCTCACCCCCTATATCCAATAGGTTGCCAAGGCATGTCGACTTCACCTCTCAAACATTCCCCTTCTGTCCTCTGACACTGTCACCATTTTAGTGCAGGCCCTCAAACCCCCACACCTGGATTATTGCAGTAGCCTGCTGGTGGTTCTGCCTGTCCTCAAGTCTCTCCCCACTCCAATCCAGACTTTCATTCAGCCACCAAACTGATTTCCCTAAAACAGAGGTCCAATCATTTCACTCTCCTACTCAATAAACCTTAGGGCTTCCTATATACACCAGAAACAAATACAAAATGCTCTGCTTGGCAACGTCCTTCATAACCTAGCCCCCTCCTACCTTTCCAGTCTTCTTACACCTTACTTCCTAGCACATATTCTTTGGCCTCCTGGCTGTTCCATAAGCAAGACACTCCATTTCTCAGCTCTGGAGAATCTTTCTGGCTCTCCCTCATACTCTTAAGACTCTTCCCTCCTTTCCTCCAGCTACTGACCTCCCTGGTTTCCTTTTATTCCCAGCTAAAATCCCACCTTCTACAGGAAGCCTTCCCCAACCTGTCTTAAATCCAGTGTCTTCCCTTGGTTATTTCCCATTCATTTTGAATATTGTTTTCCATATATTTGCTTGCATATTGTCTCCCCCATTAGACTGTAAGTGCCTTGGGAGCAAGGACTGTCTTTTGCCTCTTTTGTATCCCCAGCCCTAATGTGAATGGGATATAAGATCTGCCCTGCCCATAAATAGGCCTCACCTGGAGCCCATTAAGGGAAACCTGCTTAGGGGAGGCTAACTTGTAGGAAGGTTTTCACGATTTTTGTTAATTCCGAATTAGGCACTGAGTCACTGCCCTTCAGCACTAAAAGGGAGATGATAGATAGATAGATAGATTAGATGGATAGATAGATAGATAGATAGATAGATAGATAGATAGATAGATAGATAGATAGATAGATAGATAGATAGATAGATAGATACTCTGAGGTTAGTATTTTGCTTTGGGGCTCACTCATTGGAAGGGTGTTTTTGTGATTTCACCAGATGAGACTCTGGATAGCCATCAAGGAGCCCCCCAGCTTCGAAAAGCCCAGATGTTGGTGCTTATCTCTCTGGTAACTATGTATGTATTACCTTAGTCAGTTGGATTTGTTGATCTGTACTAATTTCTAAGATAGAAGCCCTGTCTTTTAGTCTTTATTTCTCTGCTTGTATTTTCTCTATTTTCTTTGGATTTTTTCTGAAGTTCAGGATGCTGAATTTTCCCCTGAACTAAAGAATGTAATTTTTAAAAGATTATTGACCCGTTAAATAGCTATCTTTCCCAGTAAATCACATCTTAGAACCTGTGCTAGCAGCCAACCTAGGTATGCCGGTGTGTTTGCTGCTATACCAGCACTTAGTACAGTGCCTGACTCCAAGTTCAGCATTCTATCCATTGTACCACCCAGATGCCTTTACTGGCACATAGTAGGCATGCCATATTTATTGATTATATACAAATAATTATAGTGTGTGATAGGGTCAGAGGAAGATCTGACCAAGTACCCTAGGGAAATGTAAGGATACTTTTAGTCAGAGGAAGAAGAGGGTTACTCTCAAAATGTGTCCTGGAGAAAACGGCACCCAAGCTGAGAATGTTTCAAAGGGTCAGATAAGAAGGAAGTGCATCTCAGGGAAAGTGGGTTGCTCATTTGTAATTCAAAAGATTGTAGTAAGGGAAGCATTTTATAAACCTTAAAGAAGGTGAGAAATATTTTATTCTTATTCTTTCTGTCATTATTGCGGAACCAAGCATGGCTATGATACTATAGGAATCTCCACCAACCCCAGACCTAGCTTCTAAACTGAGACCTGGTTTTCCGCATCTTCCTTTCAGTTTCAGGAATTACATCATCCTGACATCCCACAAAGAAAATTTTCTGGCATTAAAATAGACATAAGATGTCAAATTGTAAAACTTGTGCCCCTCCCCAATTACCCACCTCTTTGGGTCATGGTCCCTTTAAGCAAGGGCCCAATTCAATTCAATCTGATTTGACACCTTCACTTCACACCTATTTTTGAGTGGAGATAACATTAGCTGAGGCAGCTGGTGGTTCCTCCTGATAGAGGACTGGGGCAGGATCCAAGAAGACCCAAGTTCAAACCTAGCTGGATGACCCTTGGGCAAGTCACTTAACCTCTGACTGCCTGACAAAAGAATCCACTGAAGGAAATGCCAAACTACTCCATCACCATTGTCAAGAAAACCCCATTTACTGATATAGTCCATGAGGTCAAAAAGAGTTGGACACAACTGAACAACATTCATTGTGGTTTTTCAAATCAACTTGAAAGACAGATAACCCAAAACCTTCCCAGCAAAATTCAAAATCTGATGGACCTGGCAAGCTTCTTTGGGGGTACTCACTATGCATTTAAGGAGTGACTATGCTGGCAGCATAAATGGTCAGTTCAATTTGCTACAACAGAATCCACTCTTCCAGCAGCATGACATGACTGAAGAAGTGAACCTCTTCATAATAGCCCCTATTTCTCCATGACACGAAGGACTACAAGGCACTTTCCTCACCATACCTCTGTAATGTAGAAAGAGAAACATGATCATGCCCATTTTTCAAGCAAGAAAATTTGTGCTCAGAAAAGGGAAATAATTTACCAAGATCACACAAATTGACAGGAGCAGAGCCAGGACTGAAGACTAAGGTCTGTAAATTTTAGGACTCTCAACTCAGTGGTCTTTCCACTTCAGAACACTATATGGTGGCAAGAACATTGATTAATCTATGAATCACAATGTGAGGGATAATTTGCAGTGAAGTTTCCTCATTGTGAAAAATCAAATCTAGAGTGGCTTCAGCATCCACTGGGCCTAAGTTTAGAAGTCACCTGACCTTACCAGAATCTGGGACTTAGAGCAATGGAAACCCTCCCCAGTACTACCTCAGCACAAGATATGCCAAATAAGTATAAAACTGCCTTCCTGGCCTTGCATTGGATACCAACATGTTTCTGTGTCCTTTGTCTCCGAGATAGATCCCCATCATTAGGTTGTGGACCGGCCTCCCTACCAATGATAGTGAAGATCAGTTAGGGGCAGGGGAGGGTTTTTCATTAGAAGGTTATATAACCATGGGCTTGCTTCTACCTGTTGCTCTCTCCCTAGCAGATGCCAATTGAGCTACAGGGGCAGAGGGCCCTTTCTCATGAGAAAGAATAAAGACCTTTTCTGATCTCAGAATCAGACTCTGAACTCTTTTATAACCACACAGTTTGGAGGTTCCACCGTGATTTTTCAGACTCCTCTCTGGAGAGGAAGGGCTCCCCAACCTTGACCAATAGGCAGGACGTCCAGTTGGCCTCTTGGTGAGGCAGGGGAGTGACTCCCCTCTGTTGAGAGTGAGGCCCGAGGGGGCCTGAAGCTGAGAGCAGAAAATGCTTTAAGGGGGAAACAAAGGTTACTCAAGAGTAAGTCCCAGCTTGGACCTTAGTAAGGAGAGGCCTGGGTGATTTGGGGGTAGGTGGGGTTGACTGAGTCTGGCCAGGAGATGGGCTGAAATTCCTGGACCAAGAAGTCAATGGAGTCAACTGAGTCTGCTAGGAATTGGGGAGAACAGGAGGCGGTTCCTGAAGGGACTCTGATGACCAGCCCCTGACAAGGCCCTTCAAAATTCCTGCCTCTGCACCCCCAGGATTTCTGGACCAAGAGGTTGACACAGTTTGGCCAGACCTTGAATCCAAGAGGAGGGGGTCAGCTGATGAGCCTTCTCACCTGCCCTTTGGTCAAGGAAATTCCAGTTTAACCCACAAGCGGTGAGTTAATTGGGAACAGAGTTGGGAAGGGATGTTCCCTTCAACTCCCCCTGATACTCCCTTGGGAGATAAGTTAAGCAAAGCTGGTTGAGACTGTGCATTTGTTTTTTGGTGTGGGGGTGTGTGTGTGTGTGTGTGTGTGTGTGTGTGTGTGTGTGTGTGTGTGTGTGTGTGTGTGTGTGTGTGTGTGAGAGAGAGAGAGAGAGAGAGAGAGAGAGAGCACGAGAGAGCGAGCCTTGGTTAGCTGTTAGAGAAAGAAAAATCTTCCTCCTCTGCCTTTTACATTCTTAACCAACTTTGGAATGGGGAGAGAGGTACTAGGTCTTTTAGTATGTAAATTGTTCTTAACTTCCAGATCCTCAGTTAAGTGAAACTCCTTTTTTTTCCTATTTATCTGAAATGTCTGAGGCAGCTTGGTTAAAGATTAAAGGAAGAGGTAGTGAGAAAGAGATGCAAACAAAACAAAAAAATAAACTGATAATGTTAGTGGGGTGGAGCCACTACTCCCCCAGCCCATCACCACCACAACCATCACCACCACCTTTAGATCTGGAGATGTTGGAAAAGAGTCATAACCAACAAACCAAGTTATGGGAAGTTAGAAGGGATTATGTCTATCTGCCTTTCAGGATACTTCTATGAAAGGGCTCTATTGGAATTTAGTTCTAAAAGATTGGTTCAAATAATCATTAAGCTCCCAAGGTCTCTGCTTGGGAGGGAAGATAAAAGTTAACTACATCCTATTATCTGGGTCAAACCCTTTGTCTCTGAAAGGAGACAGGATTTCAGGATTTTTTTATTTTTTATTAAATTTTTATTTAATTTTTTTGTTTAATTTATTTATTTCATTTTTTTAAGGAAGAGGAATGGTTGTGGAGTTGCTTATAGCCACATCTCTTTTAAAATGCCAGGAACACTGCATTGTTATTTGGCTTTATGATTGTAAAGTGATAAAAAAAATTTTTGAAACCATTATTTTTGGGTATAAATGTAAGTAATGTTCAGATTGATCATTTGAACTCTTGGCTATTATGAAAATGTATACAGTGGTTTAAAGTTATAATTTAATTCCTGTGTAAGATGGTTTGGAAATGCATTCACCTAAAACTATTAATAGGATGCAAGTTTTAAATACATAATGTTTGGGACATTGTACATTTCTAAATTATGTAATTTGGTAAAAATTATGAACTCTGATGTTAAAAACAATTTTCTTATTACTATTCAGAAGCTGTTAAGTCATCTAAGGATACGTTATGTTATATCTAAGTTACGTATGTTAATTTGGATGTATGTGACTATATAATGTTTTGGGAATTTATATTACTTAAGAAAATTTTTACACCAAATTAGTTTTAAGGAATTCCCATATTTGAAGGTTTATTATTTTTTTTAGAAAGGCTGAAATTGTGTGGTTATTGAATTTGAATTTCAAGATGGGCATTGATTCTGGTAGAGATACTTGTAATTATTACTAGAACCAAAAGAAGCAGTTAGAATAATTAGCCCACCATATTTTAAACTGATCTGAAATATGAGCATGCATGGGGAACTGAAAATATATGTATAAATTTGTGGATAATATTTCCTTTTTAAGGGCCAAGGGTATTAGAACTCAGAAATGTATGGTTATGTGATCAAAAAGGTATATATTATTAATTTGACATTAAGAAATTGATTCACGGCGGAGCCAAGATGGCAGAGTAGAAACAGCACTTCCAAGGTGCTCTGCCCCACACAACTCCCAAATAATGTAAAAGGGGACTCTGAACAACTTCTGGACCACAGCACCCACAGAACGACACAGAGAAGCTAACCTCCTGCTGAGGACAGCCCAGCAGCCCTACAGGGAATGGCCAGCACAGCACTCTGAGAGCAGGCAGTGCAACGTGGGAACCGAGAGCGCAGCCTCTGGGAGCTGAGCCCAGGCCCGCTGCGGTTTTAGCCCCAGGGCGGCTGGGCCAGCAGCCAGCTGGAAGGACCCCAGAACACCAGCAGCTGTGGCGATTCCAGAATTATCAGCACAGATATGCCTAGGACAAAGTGAGAGGTTAGTGCCCTATGGACTCTGGGACCAGTATTTGGGGAACACATGGCTTCCTCCCCTGGGGGCAAAAAGCTGCTGAGGAAATGCAGCATAGAGGCCATTTTGCAGCATAAGAGGCAGCTCTAGCTCCTGGTCTGCAAACTATAGAGAGATCCAGCAATCAGTCTCGGGGTTAATCGCTCTTGCTTTAAGCTGCTTGGATCTGGATTGTGGTCTTGGGGGTAGGCCTGGGGTGGATATCCAATTTGCCAGAGCGGGTGGAGGCTTTACAAAGACCACCCAACCTCCGGAAGTTGTGAAGACCCCACGTTTGGGACAGAAGCTCTCCTGTCTGGTAGCAGAGTCTTACTGTGGCAAAAAGCCCAAAAATCAAGTAATTAAGTGGCAATATGCCCAGGCAAAAGAAACAAAATAAACAAAAAAATGCAACTTTAGACTCCTATTTTGGGGGCAAAGAGGATCAAAGCATGGAACAGGAAGAGGACTGTGAGGTCAGAACTCCTGCACCAAAAGCCCCAAATGAAAATACAAGCTGGCTACAGGCCATAGAGGACCTTAAGAAGCAGATAAGAGAAGTGGGGGGGAAATTGGGAAGAGAAATGAGAAAGATGCAAGAAAAGTATGAAATGACAGTCAACAGCCTGACTGAGGAAAACACCTTAAAAAACAGACTAACTCAAATGGCAAAAGAGGCCCAGAAAGGCAATGAGGAGAATGCCTTAAAAAGCCGAATTTACCAGATGGAAAAAGAATCTCAAAAGCTCACTGAGGAGAATCACTCCTTCAGAATTAGACTGGAGCAAATGGAAGCTAGTGACTTTATGAGAAATCAAGATGCGGTTAAACAGATCCAAACAAATGAAAGAATAGAAGGCAATGTGAAATATCTCATGGGAAAAACCATTGACCTGGAAAATAGATCCAGGAGAGATAATTAAAAAATTATTGGACTACCTGAAAGCCATGATCAAAGAAAGAACCTAGAAATCATCCTTAAAGAAATTCTCAAGGAAAATTGCCCTGATGTTTTAGACCCAGTGGGGGAAATAGAGGTTGAAAGAATCCACAGATCACCTCCTGAAAAAGATCCCCAAAGGAAAACTCCCAGGAATATTATAGCCAGGTTCCAGAATCCCCAGATCAAGGAGAAAATACTACAAGCAGCCAGGAAGAAACAATTTCAATATTGTGGAAACACAATCAGAATAGCCCAGGACCTGGCAGCTTCTACACTGAGGAATCGAAGGGCATGGAATATGATATTCCAGAGGGCAAAAGAGCTGGGATTGAAGCCAAGGGTCACCTACCCAGCAAAACTGAGTATCTTGTTTCAGGAGAAAATATGGTCATTCAGTGGAATAGAGGACTTTCAAGCATTCTTGAGGAAAAAACCAGAGTTGAATAGAAAATTTGACATCCAGACACAAGAAGCAAGAGATGCCTGAGAAGGTAATCAGGAAAAAGAAATCAAAAGGAACTTATCAAAGTTGAACTATTTACATTCCTACATGGAAAAACAATAACTGTGTCTGATGAAACCTTTCTCGTTATGAAAATAATTGAAGAAGGGTATATGGACATATGAATACATATGTGAATGTGTGTATATATGTTTACAGGTATACATGGATAGAGGACACAGGGTGAATTTGGTGGGAAGGGATGATACCTAAGGGGTGAAGTTAAGAGGTGAGAAAGGAAAGTGACAAGAGGAGATGGGGAGAGACAGGGTAGGGTAAACTATCTCATGTAGAAGAGGCAAGGGGAAGTGGCTGCAGGGGAGCGGAAGAACAGGAAGGCAAAAAGGCAAAACCCTATTCTCATTGAATTTAGCTCAGGGAGAGAATCACATACATACTAAATGGGATATCTCACCCTGCAGGAGAGTAGGGGGAAGGGAGATGAGAGGGGGGGATGATGGAGAGGAGAGCATTCTAGGAGGAGGGGAGGTTGGAAGTACCCACTTTCGAAGATGGACAGGATCAAAGTAGGGAATGGACCAGGTGGGGGGTGGGATGGGTGGGAGGGAAATATAAGCAGTCTTTTACAATGTATCTACTATGGTAATATTTTGCATAGCTACACATGTACAACACATACTGAATTGCTTATCTTCCCAGAGGGAGTGGGTGACAAGGGAGGAAGGGAATGGATCTGAAATATGAAGTCTTAAAATTAAATGTTTCAAATGTATATAAATACTATTATTAATACTATTCTGTATGTAATTGGGAGATTAGATGTTCAGGCATTGGGGCTCAGAGATTCACCTTGCCCTAATGGCAAAGCCGAAGGGGGTATGGGAGAAGATATGGGAGACAGCAGATTGGATGAGGGAATATCTAGTGGGACTGCTATTCTGGGGTGGTGGGTAGGGAAAAAAATGGGGAAAAATTGTAACTCAAAATCTGGAGGAAATGAATGATGTAAACCAGAAGTTAATAAAGCATTTGCTAAACATAAAAATTGTTTTTAATTTCAAAAAATTAAAAAAAAATAAAATCAGAGAAGCTCAAAAAAAAAAAAAAGAATTATACTCTAAGAGGAACAATGATGAAGTACTCTGACCATGTCAGAGTATCAGTTATGATATTTTGAAATGTTGTAACTTAAGAAATCATAAACTTTCAAGTTTTTCTTTGTTTTAAAGGAAGTTTCAATTCATACATCAAGTTTTTACAAAAGCATGCTTGTGAAAAAGTAATTATTGGTAATTATGTGAAGAAAAGACCCTGTGAATCCTCTTCTAAGTTTTGTAAAACCTAGAATTGTTCATGTGTATGGTAAAGGGGGTTTAGGTGTTCCTGGAAACAATTTGTGGGCAAGGCCCTCAGCCCTGGGAAAGAAGGGGAGGGCTTGTTTTAGTTATGAAGCTCCTGAACAATGAGAAGTAGCAAGTCTATATACAAAAGATTAAAAAGAATATCTGTTATCTTTTATACCAGAACAAGTTTAAAGTTTGTGAAGGGAAAGTTAGTAATTATACTAAGACACTGTAAGATTTCTGATCATTTTATCAATTATGTATAGATATTGTAATATTCAAACTTACTGTGAATTTTCTGAAGTTTCTAGATGGGATCCTGGGATTTGGGAATTTCAGGCAGATTACCTAAAGAGTCATTCCACTTATCACAGATTAAATTAAGAAGGGAATTTCACCACTCCCACCAGGAAGGGGGTTGGGGAGGGGCAGCAGTTACTTCTTTAGTCTCTGAAGAAGTCTTACTGAGAAATCAGTCTATCTCCAAACTGGCCTTTAAACTTGGTAAAATTGATTTCTAGTAATTGGTTTTTAGTACAAATTTGGAATTTAGAATGGGAATTCTGGTAAATCTTTGTGGTGTATTGCAATTCAATGAGAGTAAATTGATGTTAAGGTAAAAGGGTTTTGGGACTACACTGCATCCTTGGATGCTTTATCCAATCAGGTCTCTGCTTTTCATCTTTATGGCAGAGTTTGGTAATCAATGAAAAGTTAGGCATTAGGGCAGCTAGGTAGCACAGTGAATAAAGCACCAGCCCTGGAGTCAGGAGAACCTGAGTTCAAATCCGGCCTCAGATACTTGACACACTTACTAGCTGTGTGACTTTGGGCAAGTCACTTAACCCCAACTGCCCTCCAAAAAGAAAAGTTAGGCATAATGCAAGTCTTTCATAAAGGTTTACTGATTATTCCCCTTAACACAAGGATAAATTCAAACTGTTTTTAAAGAAAGGAAACACTTTTAGAAAAGATGTTTTGCAGAAGAGATCTTGCTGTTTTAATCTGAATTTGTGGTTATTGCATGGCATAAGCAAAGTTAACATTTGTAATTGAATGTCTAAGTAAAAGATTTAGATCCCTGAAGTATCTCACTCTTCCAGACTGAATATAACTAGGGAAGAATAGACAAACTTGCAAGGACATAAATCCATCAGCTTGTGGGGTTTAGCCATTAACCTCTTTGCTTTAAGCCGAACAGTTATGCTAGCAAAAGAATAATAACTTACGAGCTATTTTGTTTTATGGTTAAAAATGTAAAGAAAAGCTGAATAATCTGGATAATGGGTTGGAGAGATTTGGAAGGATAAATAAAGGTTTGATTAGAAATATGGAAAGCAGATAAGGTTTGGGGACAAATCCAAGCCCCTCCTGTCTCTAGATAGTGGTCTGGATACCTTTGTATCAGATGGTTGAAGTATGTTGAGAAGAGTGTGAGGAAGTATTTAAGAGGGCAGAAAGATTTGTAACTTGATTTTATAATTAATAGCTCAGTCAAATTTGAGAAGGAAAGGAAATAAGGATAAAAATGCAATATTGAATCATTATGCCATAGACTGAGGTTGGGATTATAAAATTACTGTAGAAAAGGTATATCTGTGTATATATGTCGATTGGGGTCCCAATGTATTTCAAAGTGATGAAAGAGAAATTGGGTATTAATACAATTGACTGAATTAATTGTTGGGATTAAATCAGAGACATTTTTAGTTGAGAAAAAAGAAATTTTAGTGCTCAGATTAAGCATAATTATAAGAAGATAGAGAAGTCTGGAAGTAAATGCACATCTATTAGAGCAATAATTTTTTTTTTTGGAGGGCAATTGGGGTTAAGTAACTTGTCCAAGGTCACACGGCTAGGTTTTTGTTTGTGTGTGTTAAGTGTCTGAGGCTGGATCCGAACTCAGGTCCTTCTGACTCCAGGGCCGACACTCTACTCACTGTGCCACCTAGCTGCCCCTAGAGCAATAATTTATAATCACGATGGGAGATTTGATTTTTATGAACAAGAATAAATATAGAAATGAATACAGGTTATTTGAGGCTCACTTTAAAGATGTTAAGCTAATTGTTGGCGCTTGTTATTTAAGATTTGATGGAACTGTTAACTATTTCTTTCAGTTCAACTCCAGATATAAGTATTAACAAAGGCTGTCCAAGCTACCCAAGCCACCAGCCCATGGTGCCAGACCTTGTTAGATACAGGTATGAAGGTGGGGGAATGACTGTTCCACATGAGCTGAAGTAGGATTCTTCTGACTCAATTTACCCACAAGCACCTGGCAGACTTTAAGCTTGGCTCAATGGAGATTGCAGCTTGGTATACATTTTACCTGAAACTGACATTCTAAAGTTTGGGAAATATGGTTCCTTCATTAGTTTTGTCCTTATTCTTGGTGGCAAGTTTCAATAATCAAAAGTTTTGAAATAAAAATAACAAATCTATTAAATACTTGGAAATCTAGTAAATACTTCTTAAAAAGAAAACAATAACAAACATCCTTTCAAAGTCCATAAGTCTCTTTTCACACTGCTGTCCCGATCTGAGGAAGTCCTCTGGTAGCTTAGGGTCATCCATCTTCAGTCCTGCATCCCAGCCTCTCTTTCTTCTGCCTTCTTTCATTCACAAATATTCTGGAACATCTTAGGTTACTATAAGATAAAGCTATTAGGCTTAGGATTTAGTATATGTATTCCTGTGTGAGTCATAATTGTAATAATATGAGAACAAATAGGTCAAGGGTTTGTAGGAATATTATTGGCTAGTATCACACTTATCTCAACTTTGTTATAATTAGTCAATGTTAAAAGGAGGATAATTTTTGGACTACTTGGTAAAAATTTTAATTATTTTAATTGTGAGCTTAATGTAAATCCCTTAGTGAAATCCCATCCTCCTGGTAGAGGAATAATGGATTAATGCAAAATATAGGAAACTGGTTTTAATGTGTGATCGTGACCAAGACTCCACTTTTAATTTTGTAAGAATGATAAGGGTTCTGGAGTGTTCATTTAAATTGGTTCCAAGGTTCCTTTTGAAAGTAAATGAATGAGGGGGCGGCTAGGTGGCGCAATGAGGATCGGCCCTGGAGTCAGAAGGACCTGAGTTCAGATCCGGCCTCAGACACTTAATGCACACACAAACAAAAACCTAGCCATGTGACCTTGGGCAAGTTACTTAACCCCAATTGCCCTCCAAAATGCAAAAAATTTTTAAAAAATTAAAAAATTAAAAAAAAAAAAGAAGAAAGTAAATGAATGAAAGAAGGCAGAAGAAAGAGAGGCTGGGATGCAGGACTGAAGATGGATGACCCTAAGCAACCAGAGGACTTCCTCAGATCGGGACAGCAGTGTGAAAAGAGACTTTTGGACTCTGAAAGGACATTTGTTATTGTTTTCTTTTTAATCTCTGTATCTGCACTCATAAAGGGGACTGTCCCCTTGTATGTTGTCAATTCAACAAGGGTAATTAGAATTAAGAAAAGTGGGAAAACTTCAAAAGGTATAAAAGAACAGGGGGGAATTGTGAGGGATAATTTGCAGTAAAGTTTCCCCATTCTAAAAAGTCAAATCCAGAGTGGCTTCAGCATCTACTGGGCCCAAGTTTAGAAGTCACCTGACCTTACCAGAATCTGGGACTTAGAGCAATGGAGACCCTCCCCAGTGCCACCTCAGCAAAAGATATGCCAAATAAGAATAAAACTGCCTTCCTAGCCTTGCACTGGACACCTACATGTTTCTGTGTCCTTGGTCTCCGAGATAGATTCCGGAACTTAGGTTGTGGGCCGGCCTCCCTACTGAGAGTGAAGGCCAGTTGGGGGGATTGGCTTTCTGCATTAGGAAGTTATATAACCATGGGCTTGCTTCTTCTACCTGTTGCAGATGCCATTTGAGCTACAGCGGCAGAGGGCCTTTTCTCATGAGAAAGAATAAAGACCTTTTCTGATCTCGGATTCAGACTCTGAACTCTTTTATCCCACACAAGACCCAGATTCTAGTTTCAATTTTGCTACTAACTAGCAGTGTGACAGTACTACTTCCTCTACTTCAGCTATTTTCCTCATCTGCAATTAAGAGTAAAAGCTACCCCCAAAAAGAAACAAAAGGGGTCATGGATACAAAAACTATTTTGAAACCCATAAATAGCAAACAAAAGGCAAAGTAGCATGGAGTAAAAGACAGGACTGGAGGGGAAGTCAAAAGACCCAAGGTTCCAATAACAGCTCAGCCAACAATGCAACCCCATAAGCAGGAGCAAGTCACAACCTAAGCCTGTTGCTCCTCATCCATAAAGTTGAGGAACATCAAATAACCTCAAAGGTGTCTTCCAGCTAGGACATTCAGGGATTCTAAGGCCTGGCCCTGCCTCTCACTACCCTGCTGTGAGCATGGGTTAATTACTTATATTTTTCTCCAAGGCAGGCAGGATAAGATAATTTTATAGCCTAATGCTATAGGACCTCTGCAGTCATCTAGTCAAACATGCACCCCCCAAAAAAATTTTCATTATACTTCATAAATATATATTGAGTCTAAACTTGCTTTGAGACCACAGGATCACTGATTTACAGCTCGAAAGCACTTCAGGAGCTATCTAACCTCATTTTATAGAGGAGAAAAACTGAGGCCCAGGATGGTGAAAGCAGGTCACCCAAAGGAGGTCACAGGTCGCACACATACTAAATGTCAGAGAACTACTTAAAACCCCAAAATTCATCATTCCTCAATGTACAATTCTGCCTCTCAAGGAGTACAGGGGGAATCAGAGAGAGCCTGCTCCTTACTCCATTCATCAGAGCCAAATGAAACAAGTCTAATCTCTGACATAAAAGTCATTTGAAGGAGCGAGACAACTATTGCAACCTTACAGCACCACCCCCAAAATCATATCTTAAATATTTCTCTTATCCTCTCCAACCTACATCTCCACAGTTCCTTTACCCAGTCCTCATATAGCAGAGACTAGCCTGGATGCCCTCCACTACATCCTTTCTAGCTATAACCTTTATGACTATTATTGTCTGAACTGAACACAATATTTAAAATGTGATCTGAACACGGCAGAGCACCTAAGTACTTGGAAGTATTATCCAAACTTTATTACTGAAGGCCTCCCATTGTTTCACAATGCAGCCCAAAATATGCTAGCTTTTCTGGCTGCCATGTCACCCTTCTGATTCGTATTGAATTAAACACCCCACAACTTTTGCAAACTTCTTTCCAATCATGCTTCCCCACCTTGTACTTCTGAAACTGAGTTTGATTCCAAGTGTAATACTTTACATTTACCCTTTTTAAATTTCATCTTATTAGAGTCATTTCAATACTCTTTCTCATTAACATATTTTTGAATCTTGATTATAATCTCTTCCAACTCTCATCTGCAAATCTGATAAATAATGTCATCCATACCTCTAACTCACTGACAAAATTAAGAAGAGTGGACATATCCTTTCATTCCTTTGCAGAAGCCAGGAGCAAGGGTGGATCTACAAGTGTGAAACTATGAATATGTCAGATTTTTTCAATATATTGATCAGTTTTGCTAAATTTTTCTTTTTTTTTCTTTTTAAATCCTTTTCTAAATCCTAAGTGGCTCTCTCTAAGAGGATGGGGAAGGATACCAAGAAACTCTAGGTGATGTGAAAATAAATTATATTTTTAAATTCTTGTTAAGTGCAGAACCAAAAAGAGATCCCTAGAGTACTCCACTGTAAACCTCCTGGCCAGGATGAAATAGACCTACCCTGTAAAATAATGATAACCTGCATCCTTCACAGCACTTTGAAAACTTTCATTAAAGAAATGTGAACCGATATTACCATAAGATAGCAAACAAAAGCTTAAATAATCACTGATCAACTTTGGCTTCTCAGAGAGGTTCAAATCAGAATTCAAAGTTGTAATGAGCAAGGTTGCCCATAATCATATTTACCCATCTCTGATAAAGCACAAAAGTCCACCTTAATAAATGTAAGAATGCCCCAAAATTTTTTATTAAAAGCTGAAATATCAAAATCATTCTTAAAAAATACATTCCCCAAAATGTTACATTCCTTTTCACCAACCCTAGCCCCACAAGTAGAATGAGTATAAGCAGAGGAAAGCTGTCAAGACACATCACATATGGGGATATCCAAATGAGGTAGCAACTTGGACCTTGAAATCATGGTATACCACATACAGTCACTAGGGCAGAAATACCTGACTAGTCATGTGACCCCTGGGTAACTTACTTAGCCTTTCTATGCCAGAGCTTCATCATCTATGAAATGGGAATAAGAACCTATCCACTCTCCCCTTAGGGGTATTGTGAAGAAATTATATTGTAAACCAAGTGCTATAAAAAATGGATCACAGGAATTTAGGAAATCATCTAATCCAACCCCCTCTCTTTACAGAGGAAGGAGTATTATTTTTAGGACTGTGGCACTAAGGTACCATTGCTTCTTTTTCATCTCTATTCAAAATGAAGTTACTAATATGGGCATGCCATCTTTCATCAAGATGGTAAAGTTGTTGCCTCCCAAAACAAAGTAACAGTCAGCAAAGGTTAGAAAATGTAGCTTTACAACATCTCAAAATTAAAGGCAATAAGAAATAAGGAAGAAACTGGTTAATTATTCAGCTACCTGTAGAAACTCCCAGGACTCTTGAAGTACATAGGACAATCCTCTGAGAAAGATAATAGATTTAGATGATCTAAATCCCTCATTTTCAAAATGAAAAATCTAAGTCCCAGAGGGCAAAGTTCTAGGTAGAACTATGTAGAACTAAGCTATGAATGGAGGCCTCCAATCTCAACTTGTCTTCTTTCCACTGCTGACTCTAAATTCAGAGCTCTTTGCCATTAACAGATTATTACAACAGAAACTCTACCACTGCACCACTCCCACAAAAATACTGCCAACGGATATGCTACTGTATTCAAATGATGGACATGGAAATAACTTTCTTTTCCTACTGGGATGTTTGAGGATGGGGAAGAATGTACTCAGACCAAATAAGCTAGACAAAATAATGCCTGACTTTCCCAGGCCTTTATCCCAGCCTCTCTTCTGAATGAGTACTCCCCTGAGCACAATGGATCCTCCAATCTCATTTTAAGAGTCATTAGGAAGCCCAAATAACTTCACAGTCCCTGCTTCCCGGCTGCTGTCATATTTGCCATCTTTGTCATCACAAGCAAATGCCAACAGGGGTCTTTTGGGATGCCAGGCCACCGTGAATGTTGGAGATTCACACTGCACCTCCCAGAGTTTATCACCTACAATCAACATACACAGAAAGCAAAAGTCAGATATATTCACATACAGATTGCTTAGAAATAAAATTTCACATTTCTATAGCACTTGGTAGTAATATGTAAGGATTATCCTTATTTTAAAGATGAAAAAACTAAGGATCAAAGAGGTGAAAACCACTTGCCCAAGGTCACAAAGCTAAGGAACACCACAATTAGGACCTAAATTCAAGTCTCCTGAAAAAATCTATTACTCTTTCCATTCCACCCCACTGTTTCCAAAATATAGATAGGCTGGATTAGGTGATTCTGGGGGTGTTATTTAATTAAAAAAAACTTGTAAGAATAAAAAACAAGCTGGAACAGAAGGTAAAGTTTTCTCTCCTTTGAAACCTAAGCTCACCAAAAAGAAGGACCTGAAGAACTAAAATTCTTCCAAATAATCGCCTTACGTGAAACTTTTTTTACCTGTTTCTACTTCAGCAATGTCAATAAAGTGATCTTCAGATGCCGATGCAAGCATCTTCCCATCATGGCTAAAGCTGAGGGTTCTCACTGGCCAATCCAATCTGTGGCATAGGGAGAAGGCAGGACTTTTGTTCATTCATTACTAAAGAAAATTCTTTAATACATAACACATATATATGACTGGAAAAGGAAATGGGCTAGTGCCACAGTAAAAAACTTAGGACAGCCTAAGTGCTGAGTTGATATCCACAAAATATTACACAACTTCTACAAAACAAAAAAGCATCTAGCACATTGTGTGAACCTCATCTAAGAAATACAGAAAACAAAGAGAATGGCACAAAGGACGAGTAATCATCTGCCCACACAGGCACAAGAGATGAATGGCCAGAAAGTGTTACTGACCTGGAAAAACATCTCACACACACTAATTCATCAACATCCCAAAGGCTAACCAGTGCATCAGCACTTCCTGTGGCAAAGTACTTCCCCGTGGGGTCAAATTTGATACAGATGCAATTGGAAGGATGGGCATTGATGGACTGCACAGGCTTCAGCTCAGGATAGCTAGAAAGAAAAAACACAGGACAAGGCACATGGATCATCTATCCACATACTCAAAGTGCAACTTACTGACATCCTGGGATCTAGATTGTTAGCAAAGGCACTGGACTGGGAGGTGACTCAAATTCTAACTGACTGTGGAACAACCTGAACAATGACATTTGGTTTTTCTGATCTACATTTTCCTCACCTGTAAAATCAAGGGATAACATTTATAATACTCTCCTTTCTACACCTCCCCTAACCCCTGCCCTTACTAGAATCAATTCCCTCTTTATCTCCACCTCTTAGAATCCCCTCTGGCACATAGTAAGTGCTTCCTAAATGCTTTATCTCTCAAAACTTATTTCAGGCATCACTTGCTATATAAAGATGCTCCTCATTTCTCCCGACATTAGTGCCTTTCCTCCCCCCTCCACAATTAACTTGCATTTATTTCATATACTATTTAAATGTCCATGTTGTCTCTGCAATAAAACACAGCAAGCTCCTCCAAGGCAGGGATTATTTCCTGTCTGTCTTTGCATCCCCAGTTCCCAACACATATTAGGTACTTAATAAGAGCTTACTGACTGATTACCTCTCTCTTACAAATGTTTTAAGAAAAGGATTTTTAAACTATAAAGTAGCTTTATAAATGTGAGCTCAAAATGGCTCCTCCCTTCCTCACATTTTCTCAGTTTACTTTGTCTCCATCTCTCATTAAACCTTATCACATTTTATTTTATACCACACTTTATAAATACCTCATTTGATCTTTTACAACCACCCCAGGAGGGAGATACATCATTGTCCCCATTTTGCAAGTAAGGAAACTGAAGCTAAGAAAGGTTAAGTGACTTGCCTAAGGTCACACAGCTAGCATCTGAGACAAGATTTGAACTCCGGTTCTCCTGACTCCAAATCCAGCTCTCTTCACTGTACCACATACTTTCCTCATATGATGACACTAATATAATTCAAGCAAGAGAAAATGAAGACCTGAACTATGGTGGTGTGAGAGAAAAGACAAGGGAATTGCAAAACATCCATACTGGTCTCCTTGCTGTTCCTTGACCATGACATACCATCCACCATTGACTCTCCCCATAACTGGAAACCTCACCCTCCAACCTCCACCTACTGGGTTCTCTGGTTTCTTTCATGACTCAACTAAATCCCACCTTCTGCAGGAGGCCTTTCCCATTTCCTCCAGGTGCTAGTGCCTGCCTTGACCCTCACAATGCCTTTCTTCCCTCCTATATATCCAGGAGGTAATAATTTGCTTGTTTCCCCCATTAGAACATGAGTTCCTTGAAGGTTATGTTTGCCTTTCTTTGTATCTCCAGCACTGAGCATCGTGCTTAGCATTTGATAAACACTTCAATGCTTATTGACTGAGAATTTAAGCTCCACAAATACTTGCAGGAAAACAACAGAAAATGAATCCTCAAAATTATAATGGCCAAGCCTGGCCCCAAAGAAGAAATATGAACAGGCATTTCCCCCTACTTCCTTGTACAGCTGGGGGACGATGGATGGGCATGGAAGCCTTTACATAATGTTGGCTTTTTTAATAAGGTGGTTAGTTTTTACTGAATTTTTTTTCTCCTTTCTTCTTTTTCATTATAAGGGGGGACTCTTGAGGAGCAGGAAAGTAATAGAGGAATGTTGGTGAGGAAAATACAACAGTTTGCAATAAAAATACAATTTTAAAAATTGAAAGCTCGTCAGATTGAAATGAATAGTAACTGAAAAGATTTCATGAATGTCAAAGCAACAGAACTTGGAAATTTATGAAAGTGGAGGGAAGACAAGGAGATAAAAAAGGGAAAAGCAGGGAGGACAATCAAGGAAGAATCCTAGGTTGTGAAACTAAGTGACTGGAAGGACAGTGGTGTGCTCAAGACCAGCGAGGAAATAAAGATACAGCATCACAGAATATAAAAGTAAAACGAGACTTCGGCATGGTACAGCAGAAGCAGCACTGGATCTGAAGTCAAAGGACTTGGGCTCAAATCCTATGTCTCCTAATTATTTCCTGTGCCACTTTGAGCAAGTCACTTAACTGCTCTGGGCCTATTTCCTCATCTGTAAAATAAAGGATTAGGTCCCTTCCAGCTCTAACTAGATCACCCTAAATCTAGTGCAAACCCTTCGTTTAACAAAAGAGGAAACTGAACACCACAGAAGTGGTGACCTGCTCAAGCTATCACTGGTAGTGTTAGATCCTTGTCTTTGCTTCTTCCACCTGTCATTAGGGACGATGCCCAACTCGTCATTCAAAAGATCAGGGTGAACCCCTCTCAGCAGAGCCACATCTCTACCTACTTGGCTTCCCTGAACTTCACTAGGCATTTAGTTTGCATTCTTTTTATGCTATCAACATTGAAGACATCATTCCTTCCTCACACTGTGTATCATTCACAATGCACTTACGTGACTGTGCTGATGTCTCATTTAACCTCCTAGACCCTAACTCCCTGAGAGCAAGAATCAGTACTTATTATATATACTGTCCTGAGAACCTAGAGCAACACAATTTATATAATAAACTCTCAAGTACTTGATGAATAAGAACAGACTAAACAATAAACTCGAGAACCAGATAGGCTGGATGCAAGCTGCATGCATCTCATTCACTTAGATAGTAACCATGTGACCCTGCACCATTCTAAATCTATTTTATACATGTCAAAATAGGGGTGACAAGGCTGGCACTAGGCCTACCTCCCAGGGTTGTTTTAAGAAAAGGAATTTATGGGGGCTGCTAGAATAGAGCATCAGCCTGGAGTCAGGAGGACCTGAGTTCAAATCCAGCCTCAGACACAACACAAAACTTAGCCATGTGACCTTGGGCAAGTCACTTAACCCCAATTGCCCTACCTCACCCCCCCAAAAAAGAAAAGCAATTCCCAAACTATAGAATGCCACATAAATCTAGGTTATGATAATAAGTGAGAATGTCTTCATGTTATGAATTCTAAAAAAAGCAGCCAAAATCCAAGATACAAAATGAAAAGGACTAAACGCCTTCATTATACAGAGGAAGAAACTGAGGCTTTAGTGAACTGCCCAAGGGGATACAACTGTTAAGAAGGTGGGACTCAAATACAAGTCATCAGGATCGAAACTTCGTACTTTTTCAACTGCTCTTACTACACCATGCTGCCTTCTCTCAAATCTGCAAATGAGTCACTTGGATGAACAAAGTCTCTACCCAAGCAATGACTACTTTAATGAAACCCATGACAGGAAGTAGAGCTAAAATGTCTCTCACTATAGCACACATCCCACACCTAATAACTGCAGGGATTTATACTGTCTAGTTCACCATCCAGTGGGTTCAGAAACATGGTAAAGGGGAAAGAGCATTGGGTATGAATCCTCAGCTCACCACTAACCAACAGTATGACCTAGAGCAAATCACTTCTTTTGAGTCTAAGCTTCCTCATCCATAAAATGAGGAAGCTGGACTAAATGATTTCTAGGGTCCCTTTTCCACTGGACAGTGAAGTGGGAGTACAGGAAGAACCTGTGGGAAGGTGAGCATCAAGGTAGCATAAGCAAAGGGAATCACAGGAACACAGTACTGACTTAAAGGTGAGGTTAAAAATCAGTACAAAACAAACAACAGGAAAACACAAACTGAAATTTGAATTAAGTAATCCAATGAGACATTCTAAGTTCGAAAATCCCTACCTGCTCTAACATTCTAGAAATCTGTGGCACCTACAAATAGGAGAGATATACCTATTCATTACCTGAGAATGTTGATACAACCATTGCCATTTGTCAGGAAGAACATATTGTTATCGTTATTCCAGGAGATTTCATTTACTTCAAATCGAAACTGCTCCTCTGCTTTTGAACGGTGTGTTTTAGCATCAATGAAAGTTACTACATCATCTTTGTTGCCCACAGCAATGGTCTGCCCATCAGGACTCCAGCAAATGTTAATATTCTCCCCTGGAAAGGAAAAAAATAAGCAAACTGACTTGACCAAGATCCATGAAATATGCTAAGGAACACCTGTAGTGGGCATGAAACTGAAAAACCTGGGTTCAAATGCAAATTATATTTACTAGCTGTGTGACCATTAGCACATCACAACCTCCAAGATTTTCAATAAAATGAAGGCAGTAATCTTTGCATTATCACATGTAAGTTTTATTATGAAGGTAATCCGCAACATATAAATGCATTTTAGATTAGAATAATGATGCAAGATTAAAACTTTTCTTTGATTACTGCATTAAGTTGTAAGCTTGGTTAATAGTAAGGAACATATCACATAAACCTGCTAAATATTCTAAACCCAGTTACCTCTTATCAAATACAGCAAGTCACAACTCATTTCTGTGGTGACTTAAGGTGCACAAAGCACTTTCTGAACAACAAATTTGTAAGGGAGAAAGGGATAAGGATTGGACCTCTGATTTCACTGATAGAGGGGACATGGTGGGATGGAGAGAGTGACAAGAGGTGAATAGACTCCCTCTAGAAACAGAGGTCAACATGTCCTCTGCAACTTACCTCTTAAGAGAGCTGCCTAAAGCAGGTAAAATGTAACTGAGAGAAGTTTAACAAAATTTTTAAAATACACATTAATTTATGATATTCTAAATCAATATGGCACCTGCAAGGATTCTACTTGAGTTTGATACCATGGGCCTAGAGCACTGATTAGTGGGACAAGTGCCAGGCAACACTGCCATATGTCTCAGAAGCCATATTTAAACTCAAGTCTTTCTGGCTTCAACGCTGCATTTTGTAAAGTACATTGTGCAAGTATCATTCTCATTTTGCAGAGAAGAAAACTGCCCCAGAAAGATCAAATAATTTCTCCAAAGTTACCAGGTAGTAAGCAACAGCCTGGAATTTAGGCCCAAGTTGTGTGACTTCTAAATCCAGTGTTCCTTCCACCTGACCAGTAGATACAGAAACAGATACAGACAGATATAGATGGCTGGATGTACAGGCAGAAAAAAAATGGTGTAGCAATCACTTCTGTGAACAATGTGCATGAAAATATTAGCTCCCATTTCTAGACTGCTTTACCGAAGTACAATCTGTGATGTTAGGGTGAAAATATCACAAAACTAATGAAAGGAAACCAAGACTCAGAGGTGAACTTACTTTCTCCAGGTTACTGAGCTATTAAATGTCAAGGACTTTACCCTATGTCTTCTACTGAGTTTCCCCATAACTCTATGGACCACAGAACACCATGACAGTCCCCTCCTCCCTCTTGAGAATCACCTTTAGTATTCACAGTGGCGATGCATTTTGTAGTTCTAACATCCCAGATGCGAATAGTTTTGTCCCCAGACGCAGTGACAAAGAGGTCTGGATTACTCGGGTGCCAACAAAGCTGATCCACGCTGTCCCCATGCCCTCGGTAGTTATTTTCTTTGACCTAAAATGAGGGCGGCAGGCATTAACTCAAACACATGTAAATACTTCCGTGGGTCACTCGGGATTATTGGGAGTTAGAACCGCCACCACACTGACCCTTCCAAAGATGCCCTTCACTTCCTCCTCAGAGCCTGCCCAAGATCTTCCCGGACTCCACAAGGCCTAGGCTCATTGCTTCTTTCACCTCCCGGACACCTCCTCTAAACCTCCACTTCCCTTAACCTCCCAACCTTAAATCCCAAATGCCCACAGTGCCCAGACCCCCACATTTCCTAGTCCCCCGTTACTTTAACTCCCAAAACATCCAGATATTTCAATTCAGATTAAAAAAACTTTATTAACAACCTACTGGAGCAACAGGTATTTGTGTAAGAATGAAAATTACAAAAACGAGAAAAAACTCACTGCCCTCAATTTTATAGGGGAAGACGGAGTGTCAGGTTCAAGTTCACAAACAAGTACAGAGCAGCAATCACGGGGGAGGGAGGGGAGGGGGCAAGTGATACAAGCAAAGCTCTGGGTGTGAAATCTGAGGACCAGACCCTACAGGAAACGGGAGGGGACCCAGGTGGTGGGAGATGGGATGGCGTCGTGTGCAGGAAAACCCTAGCGGCCCAGTCTGGCCTTCCCGGGCGTCTGCTCCCTCCTGCTCCTGCACCCCACGCCAGGAGCCCCTGCAGCCCCCCACCTCCTGCACTTCAGCCTCCCCCCGGGGCCGAGCGCACCAGGCGGTCCTTCTCCAGCAAGAAAACGCTGGCCGTCTTGTCGAAGGAGCCCGAGGCCAGGCGGCGCCCGTCACAGCTCCAGGCCACCGAGTGCACCTTGGCGCTGTGCGCCGGGAACTCGCGGGTCTTGCTGTGGCTCCGAAACAGCTCCTGCATCCCGGACACATAGCGGGACGGGCCCCCGGTCGAGCTACTCCAGGGCCCGGCCCCCCCAACAGCGCCCAGTCCCAGAGCAGAGCTCCCGGGGAGGGCTGACACGCTAGCCATCCCGCGCACACAGCCAGCAGCCAGCGTAAGAGAACTAACACCAACCGCCACACACGCGCTGCTGAGGAGGCCGGGCCTGAGACGCGCAAGCGCACTCCCTTCGCCCAACCGCCTACGGGGGGAGGGGAGAAGCAAGAGGGCCGAGCTACCTATCTGAAACAAGCAAGCGCACTCCCTCTGCCCAAACGCCTACGGGTGGGGTGGGGGGAGGAGAAGCAAAAAGGCCGAGCTTCCTATCTGAGACGCGCAAGCGCGCTCATCCCACCTAACCACTCTAACCACTCTAGGAAGGAGGGAGGAACCGCCACCTCGAGAAATGCGCAAGCGCACTCCTCCCGGCCCGGTGCAGATTCAGGAAGCTGAGGCAAGAGGGTGGCGCAAGCGCATTCACACAACCCCAGTCTCCAGTGGAAGGAAGGTAAAGGCTTTAAAAACTACAAATCACATCCTTCAGGTTTCTCTCTCTCTCTCTCTCTCTCTCTCTCTCTCTCTCTCTCTCTCTCTCTCTCTCTCTCCCCCTCCCTCTCCCTCCCTCCCTCCCTCTCTCTCTCCCCTCTCTCTCTCTCTCTCTCTCTCTCCCTCTCTCTCTCTCTCTCTCTCTCCCTCTCCCTCTCTCCCTCTCTCCTCTCTCTCTCTCTCTCTCTCTCTCTCTCTCTCTCTCTCTCTCTCCCTCCCTCTCCCTCCCTCCCTCCCTCCCTCCCTCCCTCCCTCTCTCTCTCTCTCTCTCTCTCTCTCTCTCTCTCTCTCTCTCTCTCTCTCTCTCTCTCTCTCTCCCCCTCCCTCTCCCTCCCTCCCTCCCTCTCTCTCTCCCCTCTCTCTCTCTCTCTCTCGTAACCTCTTGTAAATATTGACCTGTGGATCTTCGCAAGCCCTGCTTCTGACTGTATTAAATGTTCCCTGCTGTCTTCTCTTCTTGTACCTTCGCTGAGCAGGAGCGAACAGCCTAAAAACAACCTGGAAACAAAAGGGCATCTACCGAGACCCTGTGGACCGAGGCTGGGCAGGTGCGGAAGGGCAGAAACGGAGGATGGCGGGGAAAGCCAGAAAGGCCCTGGGGTTGGGCTGGCAGTGGGGGGTGAACATAGAAGGCAGCGAAATTGAGAGGGACCTTTGACGGCTACTTTCCGGGCACATTAATAAAGAACAAATAAAATAATCATAGCTGACCTTTGCGTAGCGCTTGAAGGTTTGCAAAGTGCTTTACGAATATTTCATTTGAATCCCCCCAGATCCTTGGAGACCGAAGTGCTATTATTCACAACCCCATTTTACGGATTCCTCTCCCCTCACAGCTCCACAGGCCAGTGAAACTTGCTTTGCTTCGCTTCTCCTCCTTCATGACATTGTCCCGGAGCCTTTGCACTGGCTGGCCTGCCTGGAGTGCATTCCTTCCCTCCTTCTGGCCTCAAAATCCACCTCTATTCCTAACTCCCCCAAACCTCTTTTCACAAATGGGCTCATATTTACTCTCTATATTTTTATGTGTACGTTTTCTCCATAGAGTGTATAAGTTTCTTTGCCCATCTAAGTCACGGAGGACTATATGGGCTGTCTTTAAAATGCAGCTCTCTCCAGGGGCTTCCATTGATATCCCTTGAATCTTGCTTATCTCTACCCAAGAGAGACTGTAATACCTACCTTGAAAGGAAAAGAAAGGCCATGAGTTTGGATAAACTTTTATCCCCAGGCCCTGAGAGGAGTACTGGACTAGAAATACATTTGATCTTCATTATTTACAGATTTCCTATTTGCAACTTTACCTGCTTGCTAAAATTTATTTGTAATCCTAAAATCTATGGTCACGCTTTTATAATCCTTCCTCAACATTAACATGGAGGCAAAAATTTGAGTCACCCTATGCCCATGGTCTAGCTGAGGTACAACAGCCTTCTGGCCATCCTCTGCCCTCTTGTTTCAGTTTCATACTGGAAACAATTATTCTTTTGGTGATCTGTTAAACCACGGTTTTTGCTTTTTTGCATTTTGTGGGTTTTGTTGGTGATTGCACTTTTTAAAATGGCTCCCATGGATGATGCTAAAGTGGTGTCTAGTGTTTCTAAGGACAGGAAGACTGTGATGTGCCTTACTTAGAAAAGTCAAATATTAGATAAGCTTCCTTTGGGGACTGTCAGTGTGAATCAATAATAGATGCCTCAAGGAAAATGGACAGTCATTAACTTTTAAGTGAGACAGCTCTGGAAAGTGCTGAAGTAAATGATGTGATCAGAGTCTCTCAGAACCTAACCCTTGCCTCTAGGAGCAATGGTTCAGGATTAGCTAATTCTTTCTTCACAGTAACTTTATAGGCTACAACTGCCACGAATGACGGGAACCTACTGTATATCTGCCTGCCCGAATGTTGCTGTACAGGGTACAGTAATTTTAAAACAAAAGCTGCTTCCTTGGTCACTAGCCCTTAAGCGAAAAAGACATCCCAAATTTGCTTCTGTCAGCTTGGCTCCTTCCCACCAAATACAAAGACTGGTTACACAAAGACTATCCAAAATATTGAATAGCAAGTGAGCAAAACAGCAAAAAATAAAAAATAAATTGATGGTGATTCAAATTAGAATGAACAAGAAAAATACACAAGAATGAATGAATGGTTTCTTCTGATGGAATCAAAATAATATTTCAGCTTGAACCAAGAGAGAGAAATCCTGATCTCACCTAGCAGGAAATTCTCTCTCTAAAGTCTCTAGGTAGGCAAGGTAGAAACTGGGGACATGTTCAGGAGCTGCTTCCCCTACATCCAAAGTTTTTAAAGTTTTTCTCTCCAAATTGGAGGGTTTCCCAGAGATTTCTAAATCCATGAGTTTCTCTGGAAGAATACATTTCTTCCCTAAATCTCTTGCTCCAAATCTACTACTCCTGCTGGCATTCAGGATCCTGTCATCATTCCAGTATTAGAATACCCTCCTGCATAATGTCCCAGGTTTAAAAATTCAGGTTACAAATATATATGCCTGGAAGGCAGGAATCAACCATTTCATTTTTGTCTTTTGATCCCTAGTATTTAGCCCTCTGTAGATCATGTAGTAGGTGCTTAATAAATGAATGATTTATTGATTCCTATTCACCTACCTGCAATGTTTTCAACACTCTGTACTTTACCACCATGACTCAGTTGCCTTCCCACCTTACAACTTCCCTCACTGTCTAAGGCTTTCCAAACCTGGAACATCCCTCTTCCATTTCAGCCCCCTTTTACTACTGGTGATTTCCACCTGGGAGCCTCCATTTTGGGCACGGGTCCAAGCTGACCATGCTTCACTCCCTTCCCAGGTGTGCTGTTTACTCTTCAGACTTCACCAGTATCCCTCCCTTTTGTGGGAGAGCTATCTCCCCCCATCTTGTCCCCACTTTGGAGCTATTTTTGAGTCGTCTTTCCCCATTGGGATGTAAGTACCTTGAGGGCAAAGACAATTTCATTTTTGTATCCTTAGTGCCAGACACATAGTTAAGCACAGGGCTCCTACAGCCATCATCTTGGGAAGCAGTTCCTGTGGAGAGAGGGCCAGCTTCCCCACCAACTCCTAGACAGCTGCCATATACAGGACAGGCATTCCAGCCTACCTGAAGCAGCAAGGTATCCTGAGGGACATACAGGGGGCAGCATTTACAGGGTACCACCTTGACCACCATCACCCCCCATATCCAGATGATCATAGCCCAGAACCCTTAGGCAAAAAAGATAGGGAATATTCCTATCCCCCAAAACACCAGACCTACTTCCACCCCAGCCCCTGCAGCCATTCTTGAGGGAAGAAATCATTGTGAAGAAGGGGTCCACCTTCCTCCTCACCATCAGCAATAGCAACTGACCAGCTGTCACCAATGGGTAAATGAGTGAGGAGTCCTAGGGTATGGCAGGGACTACTTGTTCAGCTTCCAGCCCATCTCTCACAACTGTGATACAAGGAAGCAGCATGTGCCAAACTGGTCAGGCCATTTCCATCTCCTTGACTGCTATTTCCCCTCAGACACTAAGGAAGACAACCCAGGACTCTGAGTCCATGAGCCTATCAGTATCCCCCAAGTCATTAGATCTGCTTCCAGTTCAGCCCCCATAGCCATCATTTGTAGAAAGAGAGCCTAGCAAATATACCTGCAGATGCTACAGCCACATTTATTGGAGACACAGAAAAGAAACTTCTTGTTGCTAAAACTATGGCACTATCAAATGTTTCAACATCAAAATATGATCTGATTGGGGTGGCTAGGTGGCGCAGTGAGTAGAGCGCCGGCCCTGGAGTCAGAAGGACCTGAGTTCACCGGCCCTGGAGTCAGAAGGACCTGAGTTCGGATCCGGCCTCAGACACTTAACCCACACAAACAAAAACCTAGCCGTGTGACCTTGGGCAAGTTACTTAACCCCAATTGCCCTAAAAGGGGTGGCTAGGTGGCGCAGTGAGTAAGAGCACCGGCCTCAGAGTTGGGATGACCGAGATCAAATCCGGCCTCAGAAAGTGAGCACTCACACATAAATAATGACTAGCTCTGTAACCTTGAGCAAGTTACTTAACCCCAATTGCTTTTAAAAAAAAAAATATATATATATATATATATGTATATATATATATATATATATATATATATATATATATATATATATGATCTGATTGAAGATGGCAGATTAACACAGGAACTTGTGAGCTCTCCCAATTTCCCCTCCAAACAATTTTAAGATAATGCTTCAAAACAAATTCTGGAGTGACAGAACCAACAAAAGGAAGGGGGAAACAATTTTCCAACCCAAGACAACTTAGAAAATTGCCAGGAAAGGTCTGTCTCACTGAGGTAAGAGTGAAGCACAGTCTAGCACAGGCAAGGCCCCATCAACTCAGCAGAAGGTAGCAACTTCCAGAGCTCTCAGCCCACAGACAGTAAGGGAGTCAAAAGTATATTACAAGGGACACTTTCCTGGCTCTGGGTGCAGGACTTTGTTGTATTGCCCAAACAGACATCTGGGTCATAGACCTGAGTCACAGTCCCAGGGTAAGAAAGATCACAAGCATGTGAGGACTTGCATCTGCTCGGGAACTAGGATCTTGGTCACATTCCCAGAGTGGAAAAGAGTGTATGTGGTTACTTATAGACCAGGATATAGGGCAGCAGAGCAGTGACCACATATCTCTCCTTAGATCATACCATCTTGGAAGAACTGAAAATTTGTAGATCCCCAGAAGTAGTTCTGAAGACAGAAGCACACAAACAAAAAATCTAAAGCTTGCCAAAGTGCTTCTTCCACACTAAGAGCAAAGCCCAACATTACCATCAAGTTCAAAATCAAGGAATAGACTGGAAACATGAGTAAGCAAAAAAATGATCTGACAATAGAAAGTTATCATGGTGACAGAAAAGATCAGAACAGTCAGACAGTTGTGAAGTGTCTGACCTGATGAAAAGTAAGTATTACCATTCTCTAAGATGGCATACTTAGAGAATCAGCCCCATGCTGATAGGGTTGGTCTTCACATGCTTGGGGTAGACACACCCCACTTCACTGATGGGTTTGAGGCCTATCAGTTAAACCTGGTTTAAGCTGAGATTGATTTACTGTGGTGTGGCCACTGTGCATTCCATAAGTTAATAGGATATCTGGAAATACACAATTAGAAATCATAACTGTGAATCTTAACAGAATGAGCTCACCCATAAAAGGAAAAAAGATAGCAAAATGGATTAAAAAGCAAAATCCAACAATATGATATTTACCAAAAATATATATATACTTTCAAATGCATCAAATATTCAAAGAACAATTAATTCCAATAGTACACAAGCTACTTGAAAAAAAAGAAAATAAAGAGATCCTACCAAATTCTTTCTATGGTTCAACAATATTTTTAATACCTAAACCAAGGCAAGTTAAAACAAAGAAAACTATTCAATATCCATAATGAACACTGATATAAAAACTTTTAATAAAATATTAGAAAGGAGACTGCAACAAAACATAAAATAAATTATACACTATGATCAGGCTAAATTTTTACTAGGAATGTAGAGTTGGGTCAACAATATTAGGAAAATTCTCAACATAACATACTATACCAATAATAACAATAAACCAAATTACAATATTAATAGATGCAGAAAAAATATTTAACAAGATACAAACACATTTTCATGTTTTAAAAATAAAATGCTAGAAAACATTGAAATAAATTATTTTTTTTCCTTAATTTGATAAGTATTACCCATCTAAGGCCAAAAGTGAGCATTATATAAAATGAGGAAAACTAGAGACCTTTCCAATAAAATTAGGAGCAAAACTAGGACATTTATTATAGCCATTACTACTTAATACACTACTAGAAATACTATCTACAGCAATAAGATAAAAAAGAAACCGAGGGAATAAGTATAGGCAAAGAGTAAACAATTTTTTGTTTATCATTTTTTAAGATGATATGAAGTTTTACTTAGAAAACTCTAGGGGCGGCTAGGTGGCGAAGTGAGTAAGAGCGCTGGCCTCGGAGTTGGGATGACCCGAGATCAAATCCGGCCTCAGAAAATGAGCACCCATACATAAATAATGACTAGCCGTGTAACCTTGAGCAAGTTACTTAACCCCAATTGCTTTAAAAAAAAAAAAAAAGAGAAAACTCTAAAGAGTCAACTAAAAGTTAATTTAACTAATTAATAACTGCAGCAGTATTTCAAGGTATAAAATAAATCTACATAAATCAGCACTCCTGAAAATTACCAACAAAGGCAAGGATGAAGAGGTAGAAAAGAATTTCCATTTAGAAATTAGAGCTAAGAAGAGGTAGAAAAGAATTTCCATTTAGAAATTAGAGCTAAGAAGCTTATAGCATCTTCTAAATGGGACTATTAAAGAATGTACATATTTGTGAACACCGTATGGAACTTTTTGCGAAAATTGACCATGTAGGGGCAGTTAGTTGGCACAGTGAATAGAGTACTGGCCCTGAAGTCAGGAGGAATTGAGTTTATATCCAGCCTCAGACACTTGACACATTTACTAACTGTGTGACCTTGGGCAAGTCACTTAACTCTAATTGCTTTGCCTTCCCCCTTCCAAAAAACAAATAAATTGGCCATGTATTAGGGCAAAGAGATATTGCAAATAAATAGTGAAAATGCAGAAATAATGAACACATCCTTTGCAGACCACAATATGATAAAAATAAAAATCATCTCAGGGAACAAAAAGAAACACAAACTTAAATGGAGTCAACAATGAAATCCTTTAAAATAAATGGGTCAAATAAAAAATCATAGAAATAATTAGTAATTATATAAAAGAAAATTATAATGATGAAACAACATGCAAAAATGTCTGGGATGCAGCTAATGCAGTCCTTGTGGGGAAAAAAATCATATCCCTACAAATACATATTAACAAAATGTAAAAGAATTGATAAAATGAATATACATTCTTTAAAAATTAGAAAGCTAAAAATGAACAAGCCTACAATAACTGCAGAAGAGGAAATATTAACAATTAGGGAGATAAATTAGAAACAAAAATGTAGAAATAATCAATACAGTTAAAAGCTAGTTTTTTGAAAAGAATAATAAAATTGATAAACCTTTAGCCAATCTAATTAAAATGTAAAAGGGAGAAAATCACGTCAATGAAATAACAAATGAACAAGTTGAAATCACAGTCAAATCAGAAGAAATGAAAAGAATTATCAGAATCTACTATGCACAGTTATATGCTAACTAAACTAAGAACACAAAAGAAATAGAGGAATGGGCTGGCTAGGTGGCAGTGAGTGAGAGCACTGGCCTGGAGTCAGGAGGACTGGGATTGGTCCCAGCCTCTGAAAATGAGCACCCACACATAAATAATGACTGGCCTTGTAACCTTGAGCAAGTTACTTAACCCCAATTGCTTTAAAAAAGAAAGGAGGAAAGAAAGAGAGAGAGAGAGAGAGAGAGAGAGAGAGAGAGAGAGAGAGAGAGAGAGAGGAATACCTTAAAATATATAAAAACATTCAAACTCATAGAAAAAATGAAGAAAGATCTCAGAAAAAAAGAAATAGAACAAGTTGTAAAGGAATTACCAAAGGAAAAAGACTTCTCATCCTGGTGTATTTACATTAGAATTCTATCAAACTTTTGAAGAATAATTGATACCAACATTATACATATTATTCTCAAAAACTGAGAAGGTACCCTACCAGATGCCTTTATAAGATAAACATATTGTCTTTACTCCTGAACCAAGAAGGATAAAACACAAAAGGAGAACTATAGATCAGTATTATTAGAAAATATTGATTAGAAATTTTTTAATAAAATCCTGTCAAATAGACAACAGAGAAATATCCAAGAGATATGATCAAGCTGCATTTCTATCAATGAGGCAGGATGTTTCTACATTAAGGGGTAAAAAATATAATTCATCATATTAAAAACAAAAACAGGGGCGGTTGGTGGCGCAGTAAGTAGAGTGTCTGCCTTGGAGTCAGAAGGACCTGAGTTTGGATCCGACCTCAGACACTTAATGCACACACAAATAAAAACCTAGCCGTGTGGCCTTGGGCAAGTTACTTAACCCCAATTGCCCTCCAAAAAGCAAAAATAATAATAATAAAAACAAAAACATCCAAAACCATGATTATCTCAAAAGATGACAAAAAAGCTTTTGACAAAGTATAACATTTCTTAGTGCAAAACAAAAACAACCTAGAAAAAAATATACATAAAAGGACCTTTTCTTTTTTTCTAATTTTTTATTAATTTATTAGTTTAGTTTTAGTTAACAAGATTCAGTTCCATAGTTCCTTGATTTTCAAATTTCCTTTACTTTCCTCCTCCCACCCCCCACGACAGCATATAGTCCAGTATAGGATCTGCAAATACATTCATATTAGACATTAGTCCAATTACAAAGGCGGATTGTACTAGGTGGGATGAAGAATGGTAAAGAAGAAATAAAACCAAACAATGAAAAGAAAAAGATCAATTAGTTTGCTTCCATCAGGATTCAAGCTCAGTTTTTTCTAGTTATATCTCTGGAGGACCTTTTCTTAAGATCAGAAGGCAACTAAAAGGCAATGCAAGAAACAACAAAAGTGTCACATGAAATGGGAATATACCAGAACCTTTTCTGTTAAATAGAAGATTAAAGTAAGGATGACTACTTTTTTTTTCCTTTTTGGAGGGAGAAAGGTAGGGCAATTGGGATTAAGTGACTTGCCCAAGGTCACACTGCTAATAAGTGTTAAATGTCTGAGGCTGGATTTGAATTTAGGTCTTCCTGACTCCAGGGCCAGTGCTCTATTCACTGTGCCACCTAGCTGCCCTGATGCCTACTCTTCTTACTACTATTTGATACAGTTTT
The DNA here is from genome assembly GCA_011680675.1 of Gymnobelideus leadbeateri. Taxonomy (NCBI): domain Eukaryota; kingdom Metazoa; phylum Chordata; class Mammalia; order Diprotodontia; family Petauridae; genus Gymnobelideus; species Gymnobelideus leadbeateri. The sequence goes on from WOXC01010520.1 coordinate 136,593, forward strand.
GGAAATGTTAGGAACAGCAATGAGACAAGAAAAAGAAATAAAAGGCATAAAGATAGAGGAAGAAGATAAAACTATCCCTATTTGATGATAATATGTTAGTAAGAAAATCCTAGAGAATCAGCAAAGATACTAATGGAGACAATAGCATCACAAAGTTGTAAACTATGAAATAAATCCCTCCAAATGAGCATTTCTATATAATAATAACAAAATCTAAGAGGCAATCACACGGAAGGAAATCCAATTTCAAATAACTACAAGATGAAAAAAATATCTGGAGATCGATCTCCCTAAGTACACAAAATACTTGTATGGAGTTAATTACAAAGGAGTCCTTAAAGAAGTAAAGAATAATTTGAATAACTGGAGGAATAGTCAGTGTTCATGTCTGGACCATGCCAATATAATAAAAATTATAATATTACCAAAATTTGATTTACAGTTTTAATGCTTTGCAAATCAGATCAAAGGAACAGTTTATGGAACTTGGTAAAATAATAACAGAATTGTTCTGAAAACATAAAAGATCTAGAATATCAAGGGAAATAATGAAAAGACTAGCATCTCCAAACTTTAAACTATAGTATAAATAGAAATCATAAAAACCATCTAGTATTTTTTAATAAAGTAGATAAATGAAATTGACTACATAAGGAAGAATCAGATACAATAGAACTTAACAATGCAGTGTACCAGAAAACATAAATTATTTAGGAAAAAACTCCCTTTTTGACAAAAATTGCCAGGAAAACTAGAAAGGAGTCTGGAATAAAGTAGGCCAAGACAAACACTTTGCACCATATTCCATAATACATTCTAAATAAATACAGATCCTTAACATTAAAGGTTTTATTTTTCTAGATAGGAGAGAAGCAAATTATTTCTCTCCTACAGCTGTGGGTAAGAGATGTATTTTAACCAAGTAAGGGATAGAGGAAATTATAGAAGATGAAATTGATAACTTTAACTATGCAAACTACAAAGCTTCCATACAAACAAAACAAATGCATCTAGGACAGGAAAGGAAGCAGCCAAATAGTAAAAAAAATTCTTTTTATCATATTTCTGTCATAGATGTTCAATATTCAAGGTATATGAACAATTAACAGATATAAATATTTGACCAAAAGTCATTCCCAAATAGAAAAGCAGTCAAAATACATGAACAATTCCTTTTTATATTTTTTAAATTTAATATTTTATTTTCCCCTAATTACATGCAAAAGCAATTTTAATATTCTCTTTTTCAAATACTGAGTTCCAAATTTTCTCCCTCCCTCCTTTACTTCCTTCTCCCCCCCACCCTGCATTGAGAGTAAAGAAATTTTATATAGGTAACAAACAGTTCTCTTTTTTTCATTTTTGATACACATTATGTGCCTCTTTAATATATATATTTATTCATTTCTTTTTTATTTAAATTTATTTATTTGCTTTTAGTTTACAACATTCAGTTCCACTATCCCTTGAATTTCAAATTTTCTCCCCCTCTCTCTTCTGCCCCCTCCCCCCCATGGTGGCATGCAATCAAATATAGGTTCTAACAAATACCTTCACATAGAACATTAGTCATGTTGTAAAGGATTATAACCAATGGGGTGAACAATGAAAAAGAAGGGACAAAACAAAACACAAACGAGAAAGAGCAAATAGTTTGCTTCAATCTGCATTCAGACTCTAGTTCTTTCTTTGAATGTGGATATCCCTTTCCATTATGAGTCTTTTGTAATTGTCTTCTAACCTTGGATTGCTGACAGGAGCCCAGTCTACCAAAGTCAGTTGTCACAGATACAATGTGTCTGTAATTGTGTACAAAGTTCTCCTGGGTCTGCTCTCCTCACTCAGCATCAGTTTATATAAGTCTCTCCAGGTTATTATGAAGTCCATCTGTTCCCCATTTCTTATAGCACAATAGTATTCCATTACATTCATACAACACACCTTGTTAGCCGTTCTCCAATTGATGGGCATCCCCTTGACTTCCAATTCTATACCACCACAAATAGAGCTGCTATAAATATTTTTGTTCATAGGGTCCTTTTCCCACTTCATGATTTCTTTGGGATACAGCCCTAGAATTGGTATTGCTGGGTCAAAGGGTATGCACTTTTTTATAGCCCTTTGGGCATAGTTCCAGATTGCTTTCCAGAATGGTTGGATCAGTTCACAACTCCACCAACAATGCATTAGTGTTCCAATTTTTCCACATCCTCTCCAGCATTTATCATTTTCATGTATTGTAACAAATAATTCTTTTTTTTTTTTTTTTTTAAAGCAATTGGGGTTAAGTAACTTGCTCAAGGTTACACGGCTAGTCATTATTTATGCGTGGGTGCTCATTTTCTGAGGCCGGATCTGATCTCGGGTCATCCCAACCGAGGCCGGCGCTCTTACTCACTGCGCCACCTAGCCGCCCCTTTAGGGCAATTGGGGTTAAGTAACTTGCCCAAGGTTACACGGCTAGGTTTTTGTTTGTGCGGATTAAGTGTCGGAGGCCGGCTCCGAACTCAGGTCCTTCTGATTCCAGGGCCGGCGCTCTATTCACTGCGCCACCTAGCCGCCCCTGTAACAAATAATTCTTAAAAGAAAAATTACAACCCTGTGAAAGAATGCTTGAAGTCACTACTAATAAGAGAAATAAAAAACTGAAATAAGCCTGAGGTTTTACCTCAAACCCTGTAAATTTGTAAAGATGACAAAAGATGGAAATAGTCAATATTGGAGAGATTGTAGGAAAATAGGTATACAATATACACTGCTGGTGGAGCTGTGAATCAGTATGATCATTTTGGAAAATAATTTGGAATTATACAAATAAAATGACTAAAATGTTCATACTCTTTGACCTAGAAATTTCACTACTAGGATTTTACCCCCTAAGAAGTCCATTGATAAGAAGAAAGTCCCTATAGATACCAAGATATTTCTAGCAGAACTTTTTGTGAAAGCAAAGAATTAGGAACAAAGTAGATATCCATTAACCAGGGATTGGATAAACAAATCATATACATGAATGTAATAGAATATTCTATGCTATAAGAAATAATGAATGTGATTAATATGGAGACATGTGGAAATATCTACACGAACTGAGGTAGAATAAAGTAAGTAGAGTCAAGAAAGCAATATATACAAATGACTACAACAATGTAGTTGTAGTCACATGCACACAAAAAAGTAAATGTTGAAAAAGTACAAAGAACAAGTAAGCATGGCTCAAAAGAAAAAATATGAGAACATACCTCCACTCCACTCTTTTGCAGAGGGGGGAGGTCCATAACTGTTGTACATTGCACATATTTTAAAACTTTTTTATACATTGATTGTTCTGATTTTTTTCCTCCTCTTTCTTTTTGCCCTTAAAAATATTTGTAGCATGGGATAGACATCTGGGAAGAATAACATAGGATACTGGGATAAATTATGGTAATATTTTTTAAAATATTAAATATCAATTAAAAACTCTATTTAAAATGATAGAGTAGTAGAGATTTATATTTTAGGGTTGTCTTCCTTGTCCAGTATCCCCTCAAATGACACTATATACCACCTATTCTACCTATACTGTATTCTACCTATATTACTAATCTATAACACTATTCTACTACTCCTGAGGTTAGTCCTATTTATTGCCTCTCCTTTCTTTCCCACTTTAAAACATGTCTGAATGTAAGAGGAAATTATCCCATTAGCAAATACCTGAAATCATAGTCTTCCCCTTCTATTAAGCATACAAATCAAAGACTTATGCACAATTGTAAATATTTTTAAAAGGAATTCATTTAAAGCTACACAATTTTACATAGCTAAACAATGGAAATTATAAAAGCTCATTTATGATCAAGATCAATACAATATGAAAAAATTATCATAGAAAATAAATGCATATCACAACAAAGATATCTTTGCACTTAAGTGAAGCATACAATTATTTTTTCTTAGTATGTAAACGCCTTTTTAAGAATTTATAAAGAGGGGGTGGCTAGGTGGAGCAGTGAGTAGAGCATCGGCCCTGGAGTCAGAAGGACCTCAGACACTTTACAAACACACAAACAAAAACCTAGCCGTTTGACCTTGGGCAACTTACTTAACCCCAATTGCCCTCCAAAAAGGAAAAAAAAGAATTTATAAAGAAAAAATTTTGGTATTATGATTTATTTATCACCCTACCACCACTAAACAGAGATGGTAAGACCCTTGATCCTACCATCATCACCCACAAATGTTCCAGTTCCACGTTCATGTATTCTGAAATGCCTTTATCTGATCAAAATCTTTTGCCAATCTATCTCTTCTACCTTGTAACTCAAAATCCTGTTCTCTATCTTCACCCTGACTTCCAATCCCTTGAGCCCTCATTTCTTTCCCAGGACATCACCCTTTCAATGACTGTACTCTCCTCCCTTCCCCATCTTAACCCTTTAGTGAACCAGTTCAACTCTGCTCTTCTCTCAAATCCCTTGACACCTTATCCTATTGCTGATCTCATCCTCCCAAACCTCAGTTATAAATTACTGGCACTATCCATTGCTTAATCCTGAAACAGTTCTGACTACATTCTCTACAAATTTGTTACATAATTTCAACTAGACTCTCCCTGTGGCAAGGCAATCAATCCGCTCATACCTCCCTAATTGACTCTCTATCCCATTCACCCCTTTAGTTTTTCTAAACCTTTCATCTGTCTTCAAACTTCCCACAGTTTTTCCTCCCCCCACCATGTCATCTGAGATCTTTGCCTCAGATTTTACTGAAACAATTTAGGACAACCATCAAGAGCTCCTTCTTCTCACCTCCTCCTCATTTGACATCATTCAGATGCCTTCTCCAATTAACTCTTCCTTTACCCCTCATCACAGGAGAGGTATCCCTTCTCCTGGCACTGGTAAACCTTTCTACATGCACAAGTGATGGCATCCCATTCTGTCTTCTCAAGCAATTTGCCCTCATTATTATCCCCATTCTCTCATTTATATTCATTCTCTCCCAATCTAATGACTGTTTTTTCTACTGCCTATCAACATTCCTGTCTCCCCCAACCTTAAATAACCTTCATTTAAACCTTTCATCCCTGATAGCTTTCATCCTATTTCTCCATTTTCTGTCTAAGCTCCTGTCTATAATCTTTTCTTCCACTTCCTTTCCTCTTACTCCCTTCTTAACTCTCTACAGTCTGACTTCTGACTTCATCGTTCAATTTAAACTGCTCTCTCCAAAGTTACCAATAATCTTAGTTGCCGAATCTAATTGCCTTTTCTCAGCCCTCATCCTTCTTGATCTCTGCTAACTTTGACACTGTTATCACTTTCTTATCCTTGATACTTTTTTCTCTCTAAGTTTCCATGACACTGCTCTCTCCTGGTTCTCCTCTCTAACCAAACCTTCCACACCTCTTTTCCTGGATCTTCCGTCCAGGTCACTCCCATCAACCATTGGTATCCCCCAGGGCTCCACCCTGGGTCCTCTTATCTTCTCCCTCCATACCATTTCAAATGGTGATCTCATGAACTCCCCTAGACCAAATCATGGACTAAATCTCTACACAGATGATTCTTACAACTACTTATCCAGCCTGAACCTTTCACCTGACCTCTATTCTTACATTTCCAACTGTCTGTTAGACACCTCAAACTGGGTATCATATAAACAGCTGAAACTCATTATGTCCAAAATTCAATTCATTGTCTTCCCCCCCCCTCAAAATTCCTTCCTCTTCCTAACTTCCGTATTACTATGAGGGTCCCACCATCCTCCCAGTCATTCAAGTTCAGAATCTAGGTGTCATCCTTGTTTTTTATTTCCCATATATAATCTATTTCCAAGCCTTACCCATTTTACCTTTACCACATGAGTCCTCTGACACTACCACCACTCTGGTGCAGGAAGTCATTACCTCATACCTGTATTATTTCAATAGGTTTTTGTTTGTTCTCCCTAACCCAAGCCTCTCCTCACTCCAATCCATTGTCCACTTAACCATCAAAGTGATTTTTCTAAAGTGCAGGTCTGACCATTTCACACACACACACACACACACACACACACACACACACACACACACACCTTTTTCAGTAAACTACAGTTTACTGAAGTTTCCTATTACCTTCAAGATAAAATATAAAATCCCATTTGGCATTCAAAGTCCTTCATAACCTGGCACCTTCCTACCTATCCAGTCTTTTTACACTTTATTTACATCCTCCCTGCTCCCCATATTCTGTGGTCCAGCACTGGCCTCCTTGCTTGTTTCTTGCATAAGACACTCCATCTCCCCATGTATTTTCACTGGCTATCATCCGTGCCTGGAATTCTCACACTCCTCATCTCTGCCTCCAAGCATTCCTGGCTTCCTTCAGGTCCCACCTAAAATCCCATCTTCTATAAAATGCCTTTCCCATTTCCCCTTAATGCTCATGCTTCTCTCTTTTGATCAACTCCAACTTATCACGTTTATACATATCATGTTTTGTACATAGTTATTTGCATATTGTCTCCCCATTAGACTGTGATCTACTTGAGATCAAAGACTGCCTTATGCCTTTTTTTATATCCTCAGCACTTAGTATAGTGCCTAGCACAGAGTAAGCGCTTTAAAAGTGCTTATTGACTGATCATTTTTATTATACATCCCAAGACACATCTCCAAGCACTGATATAACGTTCATCAGTCCATTTAGTGTAGTAGACTTTCAGGTCCATTCCCTGCTCTCCTCCCTCCTTCAAAAAAAATTACACACACACACACACACACACACACACACACACACACACACCATATATATGGTTTGTGTATGTATATGTACATATGTATGTATGTATATACCATATATATGATGTGTGTATACATATACATATGCAATACATACATGTATACATATAGAGGGAGGGAAGAAGGAAGAAACTTTAAATATAATCTACTGTAAGAACACTAGATGGCAGTACAAATAAACTGATATGGTATATAATCAAATTGCTGAAGTCTTAAAATGTATCCATTTCAATACATTCTAGATTACCTAATAATTTAGGAATTCCTGAAAGTATATTAGCTTATGTTAATAAAGAGACACATTGATATATGTTGGTGGAGCTGTGAATTATTATAGCAATCATGGAAAACAATGTACAACTGTGGTCCAAAAGTTACTAAACTATGCATACCCTTTCGCACAGCAATATCCCTACTGGGTCTGTACCTCCAAAAACTCCAAAATAAAAACATGAAACCTATATGTAAATATTTATCATGGCTCTTTTCATAGTGGCAAAGAACTAGAAACTGAGAGGGGGGCCATCAAATGGGGAATGGTTGACCAAATTTTTGTATATGGATATAATGGAATATTGTGCTTTAAGAAATGATACAGGGGCGGCTAGGTGGTGCAGTGAATAGAGCACCGGCCCTGGAGTCAGAAGTACCTGAGTTCGGAGCCGGCCTCCTACACTTAATCCACACAAACAAAAACCTAGCCGTGTAACCTTGGGCAAGTTACTTAACCCCAATTGCTTTAAAAAAAAAAAAAAGAAATGATACAGACAGCTTCAGAGAAAACCAGAAATACTTATATGAACTGATGCAAAGTAAAGTAAGGAACCCAAGGAAAACAATTTATACTATAACAACATTATAAAAATGAACAATTTTTTAAAACTTAAGAACTCTGATCAACATAATGATCAACTATGATTCCAAAGGACCCATGACAAAATATGTTACACACCTCCTGACAGAGATGATGAATCAAACACACAGAATAAGACTTATGTTTCTTGGACATAAACAAAGCGGGGGCTTTTGTTGTTTGTCTGACTACATTTGTTGACTGGGCTTTCTTTTACTTTTCCCTCAGTGAGGAGGGAGACAAAAAGAAGAAAAATAAATGCCTGATAATTAGTAAAAAAAAAATTTTTTAAGCTGCCAAACAGAGGATTTTTAAAAGAAATCATAGCTCAAACTTTTGTAGCATTCTAAGAAATACTTTCATAACACTCCTGGAAAAGAAGATAGAGTAAATATTATTCTAATTTTAGAGATGAGAAAAGTGACTCCCCAAAAGGTTAAGTATGTTGTCCAAGAATTTCAACATGTTAAATCTATTGTAACCATAGTCCCAATACCCATTGGTATGGTCTCTCTCCTCACTGGTGAAGATGAATGCCCTGGGCCAGCATGAGGGTCATGGTAGAATTGGTGAGAACAATTCTAACTAAGGTTTTCAGTCTTCTCTGAGTTTTCTTCAAATCTCTTCATGTCTGTAGGGTTGTTTTAGGTTATGCAGTTACTTCAGACACATCTGGCTTCCAGGCTGGATAGGAAAAAATGAAAGATTCCAACCCTACTTCATGTTCTAGATGTAAAGATACTAGGAAGAAGCTGATGTGAGAACTGGCATCTTGTCACTATTCCTCAGCTACTATACTAGACTATAGGGAACTTCCCCTTAGATGAGATGTAGGATTCTCTTTCAGTTAAGCTGAGTTACCTCACTCTCAAGAAAACTCCTTCACTCTGGTACATATTCTCCTATACATACTTTCTAAGATATGTATATAATTTCTGTTTTCACTACAGACTTGGATAAATGGGTTTCTGGGCTACCTGCTATATGAGCCCATTGTGGAACAGTATTTGATGGGGAGTCATGCCTTGCATATAAAACTTGGCACCCTGATTCCTCCCCTTAATGAAACAACAATCAGAAGTTAACCTGAACCTGAAAATCTTATCCCCTGCCTAGACCGATAATATTTAAGGGAGCAGTAGGTGTAATTCTATCTCAGTACTTCTCTCTAAGGAGAGCTGAGTGGCCAAGCTTCTGACCCCAACATCATCCTTCCCCTCCTGAAGGGAAATAAAGTATCCCTCGGAGAAGAGAGGGGGAAGAAGAAGCTAGAGAGGTCTATTTTGGCTCCTTTAGAGCCACACAATGACTCATTCTTGTTAGATGTGGGAGACAACACTCATTACACTATTTTGGAAGTGTAGTTAGCATTTATAGACACTCCCCAAACTTCCAGGGTAGGTCTCCAAAATAAGGCTTGCCCTAGGTCATTTAGCTAGTATATGAAGTGGGATTTACTCTGGGTTCAAGGTACTCTGTGGATTCACCTTCACTAAAAATGTAAATCACTTGACCCAAATGATCTGTTCAGGAAATGGCCATAATAAGGAAAGTAGTCATCTAACACTTCCCCTACAATCCTAGAGCACACTCTCCTCCAGATTCATATGCCATAAGTGGAAAAAGTGAGCTCAGGTAGGGAACACTGGAGAATGCACCCAGGGAGCACATGTGGCCAAGGAGTAGACGTAGAGGGACACATAGACAAGGAATACACTTGGCAAAGGTACACGTTGAGGATTACATGCCTCCAGAGCCTGTAGAGCTGCTTCAGTCTCCTAGTGCCCCCATCACACTGTCCCCATTAGATGGTTTCCCCACTTGTCTCTGTCAGACAAGTAGCCTCCACCAGACGTCCTCTCCAGGGTATATCATCTCAGCTATATATTCCTAGGCATAATTTACTTCACTGAGTACATGGCTGTAGGAATTCTCTCTGCTTTCAGCTTCTGGTTCAGGTAAAAGCATAGTGATACTCTGAAATCTTCTGCAGGAGAAAAATGGATTCTTAATGACTTCTTAACCTCTTAATAACCTTCTTAACCTCAGAAACTAAGGGTTTTGTTGTTTTGTTTTGTTTTTAAGAAAAGCAATTATTCTTGCCTCAGCTATAAGACCATGTACAACCTTGGTGAAGGAAAAGAAGGCGGAGAAGGGCAAACCCTTTCTCAGCTTTTTTTTTCCCCTCCATTCCTCTATTCCTTTCCACAGTATTGGATAGAAGACTTTTCATCTTTAGAGAGGCAACATGGTATTGTGGGTAAAGCACTGGACCCAGAGTCAAGAAGACCTAAATTTAAATCCCACTTCATATATTAGCTAAATGACCTAGGGCAAGTTAGTCACTTAGGTTTTCTGTGCCTCGGTTTCCCCATCTGTAAAATGAGGGGATTTGACTGGATGACCTCTAAGGTGACTTCCAGCTCAAATTTATGACCTTATGATCTCCAGAGTATTATTTGTTCTAGGTAAGAAACTTTTTAGGACACAGAGCAGAGTCTTTCTAGCTAGCTAATGCCTTCAGTCTTAATCTCTTCTTTGAACTGAATTTCCAATTCTCTGGGCTTGGTAATTTTTGAACGACTCATTAAAAGTTAAGGTGACTCAGTGATCCTGTTTGTCCATCAGTGTTGGGGGAGGCTCTGTTGAGGAAGGCATTATCTAGTCTGTAGCTTCTGGGCATGGTAGCAGGTCACCCCCTACCTGTTTGTCAGGACATACTGACAGTTGAGGAAAAACTGAGACATGCACCCATTAATAGGGTGCTGAACCTATTAATAAAAGGACCAATGCTTGCCTCAATTTATGCCAAAGACCCCAAGCTTAAAACTTAACTCATTTTTTATAAGGTTAGAACAAAGAACAGAGCAGGATAGGTGACATCATGGGGTTGAGGACATGATCAGTTACATAGCTGAGCCTAGGGTATAATTTGATTATTTGGAACTTTGGAAATAAGAGCTAGCAATAATCCCATCCTTCCCTTCTGTGACTGATAAATAAATGTTCATTGTTTGAGTTCACCTGCAAGGTCGAAAGATATTGTGCCAGACTTCTTTGGATAGCAAACTAGTCATCCTTGAAGTATAGTCTTGTGGTGTAAAAATAAAAGACCAGACTCCTTGGTGTCCACTCGTATTCCTCAAGAATAGCAGGTTTCTTTGAGCCAAGAATAGAACAATGATAATCAGGAGAACTGAATATCTAAACTTAACTCATTACAGGCCAGCTGAAATTCTGCACTAAATTCAGAGACAAAGAACTGTAAATTGGGCAGTCAGAGGACAAAAAAAAAAACACAATTACTTGTAATTAGGATCAATAAAAAAGGACACAGAATCAATTTAGTATTCTCAATCACACCCTTTTTGATCAATGAGACAGACATATGTTCTCACAGATCACTTATCTATGTGTTAGTTCTATAAAACTAGTAGGGCATACTAACATAAGTTTTTTCAGTATAAGGTCAAAACAGATTTTAACACAGCAACTGATGCAAAGTCTAAAAAGAACAATAAGACACAGGGCAACAAGGGCACATTCACCAAGGGTAGGTAACAGGCTATTTCCCTGCAGACAGTGAACTAAAAGGAGAGATTCTATCAAGAGTCCTACCTGAGGAAGGTAGTTGTGTATAATTTTCCAGACCATTTAATATAAGAATAACAAGATAGTTTAAACATAGCACAGTCATAGTAAGAATGTCTAAAACCACGGACTAATTTTTAGAGAGGCAATCTACATCTCAAGATAAACAAGAAAACTCAGCAAACATAGATACAGTGTAACAAAAGCCAAAGTAATACAAGATGATCAATAGTAATTAACATCAAGTCTCCTATCCTAGTAACCCACTCCCAATGGTCATTTAATCAAAATATTTCATCTTGGATCCCTGATATACCATGTAGCCTTCTGGTCTCCTGGAAGAATCTTCTTTTGGACATTCTAGAATAAGTCTCATTCTCAGGGAAGCTTTGAAAAGGGTTCCTCTTCAGTAAATTTGCTTCTCTGGTTCCATGTTGTCTGTAGATACTTGGATGTTCCTGCTAAAATCTTTTACAAAACAGACCTCAATATAATTTAGTGCACCCTCTTAGTACACTTCTCCAATAACTAATGTGTAGGATGAAAACCAGATCAGATCTTATGGTTCTGATCTTATTAATAATAGAGCTATAAGAAGAATTTCAAATTAGGAATCCACAGTTCACTTGAACCAATAAGCTGAAGAAAGAATCTTTATTTTTTTTTTAAAGCAATTGGGGTTAAGTAACTTGCTCAAGGTTACACGGCCAGTTATTTATGTGTGGGTGCTAAGTACTGAGGCTGGAACCATCCCAGGTCCTCCTGACTCCGGGCCAGTGCTCTTACTCACTGCGCCACCTAGCTGCCCTGAAAGAATCTTTTAAAAAAGATTCTATGAGGATATGACTTGTAAAATGAGTCTTTTGGTTAAAGAGTTAATATTTACCAGAGTAGACATATAAGCTAAGATTAAATACTTTTCTAAACTGACATTGACTCTATTATCATTTAACTTTCTTTGATAATACTTAGCAAATTGTTGATATAGTTAAGAACTTCAAGTGACAGCAGAGAAATCAAAATCTAAATATTTTATAATACCATAGAAAGCAGAACTCTGGGGACCTTTAAAATCACAAATATAATCATCTAATTTTATTGCTTTCTAAAAATTTTTCACTCTAATTAATTTTCCACTTGAATTTATTTAGAACTCTAATTAAATTTAGAATTTCAATTAATTCCAATTTCCCTCAGGTGGAGTAGAGACTGATAAAGATCTAATCCTTACATGAAAACATAGGTAAGAATGCTCTTTGTAAAGTAGATGATCTCTATTACACAAATGAATTTATTTAAAAGATGATAATTTTGCCCTAATCATAATAAAAAACCTAGGATGTAATGTGTAAATATAATAGGTGATCAAGTTCAAAACAATACATATGAAATGAGTTGTCTACGGTAAAATATTGCATTTCAGGACATGCTCTACACCAGGGGTGGGGAACCTGCAACCTTAAAGCTACATGTGGTCTTCTAAGTCCTTAAATGTGGCCTTTTGACTGAATCTAAATTTTATTTTTATTAATACATTTTGTTTGTCTTACATATTTATTTTTTAAATGAATATATTTTAAATACCAAAGAATAAAATAAGTTTCCATGAAATAATCCTCTTAGATTGACTGGCACAATTAGAACATTAATAAGCTGTAAGTGCTAAATTGACAGCTGCTAAACTCATGATTTAGTTCTAACTTCCCCTTCCTAACTGGTGCCACTACCACACAAGGCTGGTTGGCAAGAGCTTATGAACATTGAATATACCAGTCTGTTACCAGCTTTTGACAACAGTGCACTGTGTTTCTATTTGAAGTGGAATTTGTGAATACTTGGATAGCTCAACAATATTTTTATTTCTGTCTGCTTATCAGCCCATCATGTCAAAGAAGACCAAGAGAACACTGAAGAAAACATTTTTTTAATGAGGATTGGGAATTGCAATATTATCTTGTTTCTGCTAAAGATAAGATGATTTGCTTGCTTTGTGATACTGCAATATCAAAATTAAAGAAATTCAATGCTCAATCACATGATAACACTCATAAGGACCACAAATATTTTAAATTCAAGGGAGAGGTGTGAAAAGTTGTATTGCAGAAATTAAATGATGAAAAGCAAAGACAGAGACAATTCTTTCAAGAAGCAATAAGACCTGGAAATAATGCCACTGAAGCAACTTATAAAGTAGCTTATAGGGGGGGGGGGGGGGGGGGGGAGGAAGCCATTCAGTGATGTAGAAATTGTGAACAATGCATTGTTGAAGTTGTAGGATGTTTAAGAACCCTCCCCCATAACATTTCAAAGTACAGACAACTGTCTCTTTCAAGGAGAAACATAACTCAGCAGCAGCATGAATTAGCCTTCAACTTAACAGAACAACTTTATGCAATACTTCAGAAGGGAAATATATATTATTCAATCACTTTGGGTGAATCACCTGATAGTACTGACTTGGCACAGGTTTTAGACTTCATTCCATCCATAACAGATGATTTTCTTTGCTATGAAGAGTTACATGCTTTGGGCACTTACGAAAGGAACAGAGGGAATAGATATCTTCAACAACTTTCAAGATAAATGTCATGAAGTTGGACAGAAATTTGATAAATTTAGTGAGTATATGTACAGACAGTGCACTTTCTGTGACAGGAAAACATGAAGGGTTATTGCACAGACAAAAAAAGAAGTATTAAAAGATCCAGATGCTCTCATTTCTTTTCATTATATCATGCATCAGCAAAATCTCTGTGCTAAAGATACTATTTTAAGTGACACTTTGAAATAAGTTATAAGTATTGTTCATTGTATTTGTGCAAATGCAGCATGGCATCATCAGTTTCATAACATGCTAATGAATGATGAGGTATTCAGTGTGGCTTTGCCTTATCATTCTAAAATGTGGCTATTACAGGAACAGGTGTTAACCAAAATTTTATCTCTTCGAAGACAGTTAAATTTTATTAAAAATCAGCAATGTTAATTTTTTTTTCTTTTTGGAGGGGGGAAGGCAGGGCAATTGGGATTAAGTGACTTGCCCAAGGTCACATGGCTAGTAAATGTTAAGGGTCTAAGGCTGGATTTGAACTCAGGTACTCCTGACTCCATGGCCGATGCTCTATTCACTGCACCACCTAGCTGCCCCCAGCAATGTGAATTATTGAAAGAAGATTCCTAAGAGAGGATTCTGGAAGATGGCAGAGTAGGTCAGAAAATGTCAGCCTCTCAAGATTTTCCTCCAGAATAGGGGCAGAGCAGGGGTCATCCTAGGACAATTGGAGAAGATCTGAAGAAAAATCCCAGGATGAGGTTTGGTCCCTGGGAAGGGTAAATACATCTAGGCTAGTTCTGGCTAGTTCTGTTTGACAAGTGGCAAGCCCTTGGGTTAACTGTGTTGGGCGGCTGCCCTCAGCCCCCAACCACAAGAACTTTTACCCCTGGATCAGTGAGGGGAGTTGGGAATCTGAGCTGGGGAAGTTTGAAGGAACTTCTGCTGACAAGGAAAATCAGACCCAGCTGTGCTGTGGAGCTGCTGTGGGACCAAGAAGGAACCAGAACATACCTAGTGAGTGCAGAAGTAGTGGTGCAGGGATGCCACTGGATGTGGGCACTTCTAGGAGCCTGGAGGTCTTGGTTTGAGTCCAAGGTCAGAGGGAGAACTGAAGGAGGATCTGAGACCAGAGGCACCATCCTCAATAGCCTGGGAGTAGAGGTGATTATACAAACTAAACTATTAAAAAAAATACATAGGCAAAGAAGAAAGAATCCAACCATGGAGAGCTACTACTATGAGAATAGAGAAGACCAGGGTTCATCTTCAGAAAAGGACACTGAAGCAAATGAACCCTCTTCTACTCCCAAAGAGTAATGCCAAAAAGAATTCATTGAAGAACTTAACAAAGACTTTAAAAATCAAATGAGACTGAGGAAAAACTAGAGAAGAAGAACAGTCCAAGAAAAATAAGATTATGAAAAAAAAGTCAACCAATTAGAAAAGGAGATTCAGAATCCTGAGGAAGAAAATGACTCCTTGAAAATCAGAATTAGGCAAGGGGAAGCCAGTGAAGTTATAAGAGATCAAGAAAATATATATATATTGAAAAAATGGAAGAGAATGAGAAACATCTCATAAGAAAAACATCTTGGGGGCAGCTAGGTGGCACAGTGAATAGAGCACCGACCCTAGAGTCAGGAGGGCCTGAGTTCAAATCTGGCCTCAGAAACTTGATACACTTACTGTGTGACCTTGGGCAAGTCACTTAACCCCAACTGCCTTGCCTTCCCCTCTCCAAAAAAAAAAAAGAGAGAAAAGAAAAACAATGGATCTGGAGAATAGATCAAGAAGGGAAAACATAAGAAAAACTGGACTACCTGAAAACTATGGTCAAAATAAGAATCTTGATATAACAATACAAGAAATAATTAAAGAAAATTGTCCTGAAGCATTAGAACAAGAAGGAAAAGTAGAAATAGAAAAAAGAATCCACAAATCACCACCTGAAAGAGATCCTATAAAGAAAACCCACAGGAATATCATAGGCAAATTCTGAAATCCTCAACTCAAGGACAAAATATTATAAGCAACAAGAAAAAAACAAGTTACATATGGTAGTACCACAATTAGAATCACACAAGACCCAGCACTGACAACACTAAAAGACCACAGGTCTTGGAACACTATATATTGAAGAGCAAAAGATCTGGGCCTCTGGCCAAAAATATCATACCCAGCAAAGCTAAGCATAATCCTGAAATTTTTTAAAATTTTTTTTAAATTTTTTTTAAATTTTTTAAAATTTTTTTAAAAGTACATTTAATGAATTGTCAGACTTTCAGGACTTTGTCTCAAAAAAACTGAATTTAATAAAAGATTTGACATACAAGAGCCAAGAGAAATATAATGTACATACCAATGACCAATTACAAGGGACTCAATAGACTATTTGCCTTTTATGTATGTAAAACGTAAAACCTATGCCTAAGATTATTAGTAATTAGGTAGCTTACAAGAAAGACTGGGGCAGAACTGAGTGTGATATAACTTCAAAAAGTAAAACCATTCTAAACCAGATAAAAGTCTAATTATCTTATTATCTTATATAAATGAGGTACTAGAGGGACAACCAATGCAGAGGAATTAGATGGGGGAGGAGGGCTGTTAGTTCTGGAAACCTTTCATCAATAATGGGTTCAAGAGGAAAAATACTTATACTTCCAGAAGAGTACAAAAGTCTTCTAAATTTAGAAAGAAATAAAACTATGAGGAGATAGGGACAAGGGAGAGGATAAAAGAGGGATCTTTAGAAGGGAGGGAGAGGGAATAGGTGAAAGGGGTGTATAAAAGGATATTTTGATTTATGGGAAGGGGAGGATAAGGGAGAGATTGTTGTGGGGGGATAGGTTAAGTATAGGAGGGCAAGGTAGCAGGTAGAAGTAAAGTAGAGGAGTTAGGAAAGATAGGAAAAAAGAGATACCAACAAACATAAAAACAAAGATTAGGAGTAGACTCTCCTAGGGAAAGTTTATGTTTATATATGTATACCTGTATGTCTATATCAATATCTATGTAAGTATGTCCATGCTTGATTGTAGCCTGGGGCAGGAGAGGGAGGAGGAAGGGGAGAAAAGAACAAAATAAAAAGTGTACAGCAGAGCAGAAGAAGCAAGGAAGCAAAGAAAAGATGGGTAGCTTTCAATATAACAAGCAGTATTTCATATATAGGCTTTATTTTTTTTTGTTTTTTGGAGTGGGTAAAGCAGGGCAACTGGGGGTTAAGTGACTTGCCCAAGGTCACACGTATTAAGTGTCTGAGGCCCAATTTGAACTTAGGTCCTCCTGACTCCAGTTCTGGTTCTTTATTTGCCACCTAGCCACCCCAGGAAGATCCCTTTTTTTTTTCTTTTTGGAGGAGAAAGATAGGGCAATTGGATATAGGCTTTCTTGAAATGGAAAGTTATTGCTATATATTCTGAATCCTCTCCTACATTCTGATGTGTGCATGACTTTTATTATTTTATATTTACATTTAATATTTAAGTTTATAATATTTCTTTTTCTTATGTATTTAAGTTTTAGTATTTATCTAAAATAAAAAAGAATGGAAAAAAGAAAGATTTCTTATAGGAATGCTGAATTTCTGTGTGATATCATATCAAATGACCTGAATATTTCTTTACAAGGTAAAACTAAGTCTGCATATGATATGTGGCAAGAAAAAATCCAAGCATTTCAAAAAAAGCTATCTTTTTTTCAAAACACTCCTTCCAAAGGAAATTTCAGATGAACATTTTCCCCGTTTAGCAAAGATCATTGATGAGCAATATGATATATGCAAGTTATTTGAAGAATACACAGTTGTTATAGACCTATTAATTAGACAATAAAATAAAAGGTTCAATGACTTGGAGAGTCATGACATCAGACTCAAATTAACATTTCAACCTCACCTAGTTGACATCACCAAGGAATATAAAGAACTACAGATGAAATTGATTGAGCTCTCAGTAGATGACATTTATAAAGTCATTGTTTGATGCTAAGTAAGATCCAACTGAAATATGGAAAAGTGCAGCAAAATATCCATGCCTTTGGCAACATGCCCCCAAAAAATGCTTTCTTGTTTTTCAAACACTTATTGTTGTGAATCTATATTCCCCTACCTAACCCAAATCAATATCCCAGTAAGGTCACAAATGAATGATGCCCATCTAGAGGATCAACTGAAACTGCAGACCTCCATGTTGCAACCAAACATTCAAAAGCTTTCCAACAAATAGCAGACACAACAAAGTCATTAAAAGTTAGTTAACTTTAAAATTAACGAATATGTTTGATTTTTTGAAATTATTAAGTACATTGTTGTTAGATTTTTACAAAATTATTGACAATTTTAAGTACATGTAATTGAAGTTTCTTGAATGTGGCCTTATTTGATTACAGCTAAATTAATAAGGCCTTCTAACATAAAAAGTTTCCTCTGTCCTGATCTAGATGAATGGTGATCTCCCAGCCAAAATGCAGTTGTAGGTGTGGACTGGTGCTGTGTTGCTTTGCTCATTTAGTTTATGACTGTCCACGAAGATCTGCCTAGATGTGGTTCAAAGGAAGCAAATATAAATTTAACTGGAGTCTCCTTCTCCCACTTTTCTTCAAAGGAGACTGATCCCTGCCAGGAAGGGAAACAGGAGATTGGGGCCAGAGGCTGTCTACTCTATTCTCCTCAGAGAGAGTGGCATTCGGCTAAAATAATAACTATTTATTCCCTTAAATGTTATTAGTCTTGGGGAAATCATTTAAGTTCAAGCTGAACTCCTAATTGCAATCCCTTAGTAGTGAAGGAGTGCCCTGAGTTATATATCCAAGGCTTGATTCCCTTCCCACCAAATATTAATTTCACAATAAAGAAACGTAGTGAATATTGAATAAAGCCATTTATCCAAATTTATAGCAAAACAGAAATCAGAGATGGTATACATACAAGATTATACTAGACAATATAAAGTGAATGAGTTCTCCCACTGGAAGTGTGCTAACTCAACCAAGACAGAGTTTCAGATCTTAACCAAGAGGAAACTCCCCCAAAGTCTCTAGAGTAGTAAGCTGGGGATAGAGATATGTCTGAGGTTGCTGTCTTCTCTACATGTTGATTTCTTCCAAGATGCTTTCTCTGCCTTCGGGGACCTGGGATCCCTCTTTTCTCAAGCTTTCATCAATGGTTTCCCCCCACACAGGTGCAGAGCATTGAGTAATAAATCTCTACCAATGAGGAGAGCCTTATGCAAATAGTTTACATTCCTCTCCTGGGTCAAAAACTCTTTGTAGTAGGGGCAGCTAGGTGGTGCAATGAATAGAGCACCGGCCCTGGAGTCAGGAGGGCCTGAGTTCAAATCTGCCTCAGACACTTAACACAAAAATAGCCATGTGACCTTAGGCAAGTCACTTAATCCCAATTGCCCTGCCTTCCCCCCTCAAAAAAAACACAAAACACAAAAGAACAACTCTTTGTAGTACCTTGCAAAAATCAGCTGGGACAAGCTCAAAAAAACCTGTCTAGGACAAGCTCCAAACCTGTATTTATTATAAAGTCTAAATGAAAATATCAATGCTTTAAAACAAAAGTGATTTTCCAGGCATCCCAGGTATAGAACTGTTGAAACTAAAATGAAACAAATGCACATTAATGGTACATTCAATAGACATGGAATTATACAGACTATTACATAAAAAAGTACTACAGTAACTACATGCCAAACTACATATGAGACATGCACATTTCAAAGGTATATACATAGCATAGTACACAACAATTAGTCAAGAATAACAAGTATGGCTGATTAATTAGGCAGAGCTAGCTGCAACAATAATACTATCATTAGACCTATATATAAAATACAGTTTAACTATATATATTGTTGTTTTTATCAATTTAATCATGTCAACTTTTTGTGACCCCATTTGTGGTTTTCTTTGCAAAGAGACTGGAGTGTTTTTCCTTTTCTTTCTCAGGCTCATTTTATAGATGAGGAAACTGAAGCAGACAGGGTGAAATGACTTGCCCGGGGTCACACAGCTAGTAAGTGTCTGAGGTCAGATTTGAACTCAGGTCCTCCTGACTCCAGGCCCAGTATTCTATCCACTGTGCCACCTAGCTGCCCCAACTATAAGCATTAGTATATATGCAAAACAATGGGCAAGCAGCCGTTGCTATAGCATTACGGTAACACAAAATGCAGTCAAATGAACATAACAGTAAAATAAGAAACAAGTCTACTCAAACAGGCAGTAATTCACATGCCCAGTAGTAAACATATGCAATTACACGCAAGACACATTTCACATGGGCAATTTGTGGTATTGTCACCTAGAGACAAGTGTAATTATATCTTCAGGTTTACTTGTAACATTATAATTTAGTCTACTGACTGGTCTGATAGGCCTAGTTGTCTTGTCACTGACTGATCTCTTTGTCCCTATACCCAAGCTAATAGTTAGTATCCACTGCCAGTCAGGATCATTATAGAATTGTTTGTCCACACCTGGGCTGGCAGCCACATCAGGTTGGCTATCAGTATGTTCATATTCTGTGGTTGAATCTGTACTCTGGTAGTTTTAGACAGGAAAGGGGTCACTTCGAGGTTCAGGTCTCCTACCCTTACAGTTTCCTTCACTAGGTGCATCACTTTCAGCACCCTATCTAGGTCAGGAAGTACAGGTGGTGGACAGTCTCTTTCTCAGCCTTTGCCTAGGTAAGCATACATCAGTTATCTCCATGTTCTCATTAGAAAATCAAGCTAACTCTCCTATGGGCAAGAAATAGTTGAGGTGAATGGTCCTGGCAGGGATCCCTCCATTCTCTGGGATATTTTGTAAACAGGCAAGTTTTCTAGTCTCTTAATAACTTTGTATGGGTTAGCTTTTTATTTGTCAACCAACTTATGAGTCCCTTAAGTGTCAAAGTTTCTCAACAGAATTCCTTCTCCTTATGGATGGTCTTGGTACCATGTTTTTTCATCATAATGTCTTTTACTCTTTTCATAGTTCTTTCAGTATTAGACTGTGGCTAGTTGGCAGACATCTTTCAGCCGAGAAATGAGTTGAATGTAAGTGCATCACCTCCTTCATCTGAGATACCAAGACACAAGTCAATAGGTAGACATGGTTCTCACCTAAATATGAGCAAGTGTGGTGTAAAGCCTGTAATATCACTTATGGTGGAATTGTATGTGTGCAATAGAAATGATACTTTCATACAAATAATTCCACAGAGTTTTTTGTTCTGGCCTCAAAATTCCCAACATGTTTAACAGTGTGTGATTAAAATGTTCAGGCTGTGGATCTCCTTGAGGATGGTAAGAAATAGTCCTAGACTTTTTGATAACCGTCAAGACCAACAATTCCTCAAATAGATTGTTCTTAAAATTTCTACCTAGGTCAAAGCAGATCCTGGAAGGAAATCCACATGCTAAAAAATACTTTTTTCCAGAACATTTTAGTGATAGTAGATGCTTTGGGATTTCTGGTTGAGATTGTTTATTCATATATGGTGAAATGGCCAGTCACCATCAGGATATGACTTATAGAGTTACTATCTCCTTCCAAGGATAGAAAATCAGTACAGAAAAGTTCCAAACATTTGCTGGTACTTATGTGCTCAAAATATGCAACATGAGTTGGTAATTTTTTATATGTACCAGGCATAAGTAGATACTACTACTTGGTAGTATCTACAGCTAGTAAAATCAATTTCTTACCAGCTCTGGGGTCTTTTCTTGACCTGTGTATCCAAAGTGATAACGTAAAATATTTGTGGCTATTAAGAAATTGCTTTGGGTAGTACTAGCTGCTTCCTAGCTCCGTACATGAAATCACAGTCCAACACAGCATGGCATCACATAGCTATGACTTCTGCTGTCCCTTTAGAAGTAAGGAACATTAAGGTATCTTCACCAATGAGGAGAGTCTTATGCAAATAACCTTTGAACCACGTGTTACAAATAAAATAAGGGCAGGAGTAAGTTTAGGGAGAAAGATAATAAATAATCTTGGTTTACAACAAGATGAATCTGAGGTGGCAGTGAGACCAGTGAAGGTAATTTGAGTCTAGAACTCTGAAGATAAAGTTTTGAGAATCATTTCATAGCTAGTTGTTGAATCTATGGAGATGAATGGGTATGAATAAATTTACCAAGGAAGAGTATGTAGATAGGGAGAACTGTCAAGGACAGGGTTTGGGAAGAGGATGAAGAGTTAATGAAGTAGACAGAAAAGTAACTAAAGGAGGAGAACCAAGTTAGTATGGCATCTCTACAATCAGGAAGTGAGAGTGTCCTGTAGGAGGGAATGAACAGGAGTCATTAAACCATTTGGTATTTGTTAAGACAGAAAAATAGGTCAGTGAAATACACAACACAAGCAAGCAACAGAAGCAATTGAAGATAATGCTCCAGTGCTTCATAAACCCAAGAATTTAAGTTACTAAGTTAAGAAACTCCCTTTTCCACAAGAGCTGCTGAGCTGACTGGAAAGCAGTTTTGATGGAATCCTGATAGAGCTGCTCCCAGCCCTAATATTCTAACTTCCTTATGGGCCCCACTGAACAGTAGGCATGTTCTGCTTTAACTTAACCACATCACAGGCCCCAAACTCTAAACCACTGCCCCCAGACTTAATACAGTCACTGCCTCTAGTTAGCCCTTGTCCTCAGATCCAATTCACATTATTTCCCACAGAAACAGGTGTGTCCATGCACTCAACCTCAACCATATTACCTATCTTGACCAGACAAGAACACTATAGCTAGCCAATCAGAAGACAGCACCACCAGGATGTAGAGCAGGATGCTTGACCACCAAACAGTAGAAGGGCCCCACCCTAAGATAGCACCTATGTAGTAATAGTAAAGAACTGACCTAGAGTGAACTTATGACAGAGAGGTTTATTATAATATCATTATCATATATACATACCCCACCAAATGGGTTTTTCTCTATGCATTATGGGTAACCACATGTACAGTTCCACTGAGGCTGGGACCCTCCTCCATTACCTAATCTCTTAACAAATTCCTTGTGCCTTTTTAGTATTAATCATATTCCTATATTCTATATAAATTTTGATTGTGTAATCAGCATCATGTTCTCTACAAAATTGTATGCCTTGCCTTACTGAAGTTGCTAATTCATTTAAGGGACGTAGCCATTCACCAGAGTGTAAAACCACAAAGTCATAATAAATCTTTCTAACTGGCTTGGAGTCGACCTAAGCCTTTGAAATTCTTTAGAGACATCCTACCGCAACTCTATCAGACCCTCAACAGTTTGACAGAGATTAAAATTAAACCAACATTTTATATTCCTAATAAAAATAGATTTGGGACCTGAATATAAAAGGTCACACCACTATAAAAAAATTAGTAGAGTATGAAATCAGATCCTTTCACAACTACTTCTAGGGAGAAAATTCTTAACCATATGAGAGATAGGAGACATTATAAAAGATAAAATAAATATAATTATATAAAGTTTTAAAGATTTTTGAATGAAAACAATCAATGAAGACAGAAATAGAAAAAAATGACATCTCAAAAAAAAGTTTGATATCCAAAATATACAGGGAATTGACACAATTCCCTGGAAATAATATTAGGTCATTCTCCATACATAAGATAAGTAATCAATCAATAGACATTTATTAAGTGCTTACTGTATTCTACACACTGTGCTAAGTGCCAGGGATATAAAAAGAGTAAAAAGACCATCCTTGCCCTCCAAGAAGTTACAATCTAATGAGGAAATGCAAATGAATATATACAAATATATACAAAGCAAGCTGTACACATGATAAATAAGAAATAAGTAACAGAGTGAAAGCTCTAGAATTAAGAAGCATTGGTGAAGGCTTCCCAGAAGTCTTCAAAACAAAAGATATGAATAAAGTTTTTTCCCTGAAAAAAGTTTTTATTGATGCATTTCATTATTTGCAACTCAGTCATTTCTAAATATACTCCCTTCCATTTATTCTTCCCTTATAACAAAGAAAAATAGTCAGCAAAATCAGCTAACAAAATAACCACACCTGAATCACAGTGATCACAACATTCTATTTCCATGGTCTTCCTCCTCTTTACCAAAAGAAGTCTCATTATCTATTTGATGGGACCATTTTTCTGCCCACTCCTGTTTATGATTATTCTGAGTTGGTCTTTTAGTAGTTTTTTTTCCACTTCCATTTTTGGGGAGGTCTTGGTGATTATTGTTCTACTGATTCCACTTACTTCATTCTGTATCCATTTATACATCTTCTCTTTGATTCCTTTCTTCAAAAATATTTTTATATAACTTTAATTCTGAATATATGAGTAATCCATTAGCATTAACTTTGTTTCTAGTTCTTTGCTACCACAGAGAGAAGAAGAATGAAGAAAATTATCTCACACAAAAGAAGAGTGCAAGGAAGAACTTTTATAGTGGAGGGAAAATGGGAGAGGAGCAGGCAATGTTTGAACCTCACTCTCAGTTATATGGGCTCAAAGAGGGAAAAACATATATATATACACATTCAGTTGGAAATAGAAGGCTATCTTACCCAATTAGGTAGTAAGAGGGGAAGGGAATAAGAGAAAATGAGGGGGTTAAGGGGTGTATCACCAAGGCAATATTCACAGCACAGATGGCAACTGTGAATATGCTGGCATAGTTCTGAATTGCAAAATATGACAGAATCTCCACATGGAATACACAACCAAAACATTTATTCAAACACCAGAAAGCAGAATCCCAACACCAGAAAGCCAAATTCATCATAGCAACAAAGAAATCTATACACAATAACACACATAGGGCACCATCATCCCCAAGCCTTCCCCCTGCTAGGACCTTCCCACAAATGAACAATCACAATCCTGTCTGCTTGCCTGTATCCTCTCTCTCTCTCTGCTCTAACTACTCTGACTCATTTCCTGCTCCACCCGTTCAGCAAACACCTCCCACCATAGGATCCATATGATTACATTTGGCCTATTAAGGGGCAGGGAAGATCTTCAAATTCCCATTACCATTACAGGGGGGAGTTCCAGTTAAGGGAGATTAAGCATTATTTATAGCGGGATAAACTAGAAGCCTTCCCAATAAGATCAGGTGTGCATCAAGGATACCCATAACCACCACTATTATTCAGTATTAAACTAGAAATGCTAGCTATAGCAATAAGAGAAGAAAAAGAAATCAAAGGAATAAGAATAGGCAATGAGGAAACAAAAATATCATTCTTTGCAGACAATATGATGGTATACTTAGAGAAATCTAAAGAATCAACTAAAAAAAGTATAAATTTCATTTAAAATAACTGTCAATGATATAAAATACTTGGGAGTCTACCTGTCAAGTTGTACATAGGAACTATATGAATACAATTATAAAACCCATTTCACACAAATAAAAACAGATCTAAATAATTGGGGAAATATTAATTGTTCATTGCTAGGTCAAACCAATATGCTAAAAGACAATTCTACCAAAATTGACTTATTGAATGCCATACAAATCAAGCTACTAAAGAACTGTTTTATAGAGCTAGAAAAATACAAATGAAATTCATCTAGAAGAACTAAAGGTCAAGAATATCAAGGGAATCAATGAAAAAAAAATTGAAGGTAAGCTGTCTTGTAGTACTAGATCTTGAATTGCATTACAAAGTAGTAATCACCAAAACAATCTGGTACTAGCTAAGAAATAGAGTGGGGGGGGGGGGTCAATGGAATAGATTAGGTACATTATATACAGTAGTAAATACCCACAGTAATCTAATGCTTGATAAACCTAAAGATTCAAATTTTTTTGGCAGGAACTCACTATTTGACAAAAATTGCTAGGAAAACTGGAAAGCAACCTGGCAGAAATGAGGCACAGACCAACATCTCATATTGTACACACCAAGATACGGTTAAAATGGATACATGAGTTAAACATAAAAGGGTGATGTAATAAACAAATTAGGAGACCATGAAAAAATGTATCTGTCAGATCTATGGATAAGGCAAGAGTTTATGACCAAACAAGAGATAGAGAGGATTACGGGAAGTAAAATGGATAATTTTTATTACATGAAATTATAAAGGTTTTGCAGAAACAAGATCAATGCAGCCAAAATTAGAAGTAAAACAGGCTGACAAAGGACTTATTTCTTAATCATATAAGAAACTGAGCCAAATTTATAAAAGTAAGAGTCGCTTTCCTATTGATAAATGGTCATAGGAAAGAAACGGCAGTTTTCAAAAGAAAAAAATCAAAGCTATCAATAGTTATATGAAGAAAATTACCTAAATCTCTAGTGATTAGAGTAATGCGAATTAAAATAATTCTGAGATACCACTTTGTACATATCAGATTGGCTAACATGACAGAAAAAGAAAATGAAAAATGTTGGCAGGGATGTGGAAAATTAGGAATACTAATGCACAATTGGTTGTGTTATGAACTGGTTCAATCATTCTATTTTTTGCTTTTTGGAGTGGAGAAGGTAGGGCAATTGGGATTAAGTGACTTGCCCAAGGTCACATGGCTAGTTTTTGTGTTAAGTGTCTGAGGATGGATTTGAATTCAGGTCCTCCTGACTCCAGGGCCGGTGCTTTATTCACTGCACCATCTACCTGGCCCTGGTTCAATCATTCTAGAGAACAATTTGGAACTATGCCTAACGGGCCATAAATCTGTGCATATCTTTAACCCAGCAATACTACCATGAGGTTTGTATCTCAACAAGATCAAAGGAAAAGGAAAAGGACCTATATGTACAAAAATATTTATAATTGCTCTTTTGTGGTGGCAAAGAATTAGAAATTGAAGGTATACCCATCAATTGGGGAATGGCTGAACAAGTTGTGGTCTGTTGTTGTGATGGAATACTATTGTGCTATAAGAAATGAGGAGCAGGATGCCTTCAGTAAAACCTGGGAAGACAGATGAATCGATGTAAAACGAAGTGAGCAAAACCAAGAGACAATTGTACACAGTAACAGCACAACTGTGCTATGATCAACCACGAAAGACTTAGCTAGCTATTCAGATCAGTACAATGATCCAAGACAATTTCAGAGGACTTACGACGAAAAATGCTCTGAAACTCTTTAAATTAAGCTTTAAAAAACAGAAAAAAGCCTGGCTGGTGGTAAGCAGTATATAAATGTTAATGCAGACATTCTATATTGGTCTTGAATGTAATCAATATAGAATGCCCAAAGTGATAAATAACTTGCTATATAAGATAATTTGTAAATGTATTTGATTGAATCAATATCACCTAACTGGTAATAAGTTTTTGTGTTTTAAATACGTGACATTGTATATATGAAGTTTTTCTTCTATTATGAAACACACTATTAGAAAAATAACTTCCCTTTTAATACAGATGCTGTTAAATTATTAATTTGGCAGTTAAATGAAAATGGTAAAAATGTTTGAAAATTATTAAATATTTAGTGAGGTATATTTTGTGCTAAATTGGAGAAAGTAATAATAATTGCTTATGTTTGGGAGACTAGAGCAGCAAAATCCTTTCAAGTTATCCTTGTCTGTAAGGTTCCTTGGGACTTTCTCCTAGGGCAGGATCATAAGATCTTATCAGCCCTGTTTCCAGCACATTTTAAAACTCTGTAGTGTTGCAATTTGAGGAACTAGGACCTCTCCCAGTCAAAGTAGGACAATTACAAGTTTACTTAAAATAATGAGTTTTATCTAAGATCATTTGGAAAATCATGAGGTTGTATCTGTTAATAATCAATATGTAATCAAGTTATATCTTTGAACCAACTATTCATTGTATGTGTGAACTAGTGTTCACTGTGTATCTGTAAAACTCCAGAATGTAGTTATTCTTACATGAAGGATCAATAAAACGTCCATATATATTAATCCATAAGAGAAATAACAGTAAACTGGCCCTAAGCTATTATCAGTAAAATTTTGCTATTTGAGGTAAAATCTCAAGGGACTCTAATTTGCTATTTTACTTTTGCTAATTTTTTACTTTTGCTAATTTACTTTTAATTGTCTGAATTGTCATGAAACCAGTAGTCCACCATTCAAGGGAAATGCCATGTGCCTCCCAAAAGGAATACAGCCTGAGAACTATTACAGGCAGTGTTATGGTTTCATGGTATGTTGTGGTGGCACCCTCTCAAAGAACACAGAGTCAGACCACCTCTAATCCAAGTACAGGCATTTATTGAGGATTGATACCCCTCAGAAGCAGGCTAGAGTGCCAAGAGAAACCAGCAAGTAAAGATGTAATTACATCACAGAAATTATGAATATTAAAAAGGCAAATGTGGTTTATCAAGGGATTAGGTAATAGGGGAAGGGTCACTTCTATGGTTCAGTGGTCAAACATCCTGGTAGTACTACTTTCTGATTGACTATTGTGGTCCTGTCTGGTCAAGACAAATAGTTAAATGGATGATATGATTGTGGTTGAGTACAAGAACACACCTGTTCAGATATATGAATTGGATCTAGGGATCTGTGGCTAGCTAGGAGCAGTGGCTGTATTGAGTCTGGGGGTCTATGGTGTGGTTAAAGCTATATTGTGTGGTTAAATCAGGACGTGCTTGCTGTTCAGTGGGGCCCATAAGAAAGTTAGAATATTGGGGCTGGGGGCAGCTTTATTAGGATTCAATTGGTAGATATCTGGCATCAGGGAAAAGTTGAAGGGATGACTTAGAGTAGACAAAAGTAGGAGCCTCTTGATTCAGTTTCCTGATCACGCTATTTCCTTTCCAAATAGGAAATTTTTTCATCTGGTTAATTGTAAGCCTGATTTATACCCTATGAATACTGTGGAGCTTTACTACCTGATACAAAATGTTCTATATAAAAAAAGTTCTAAATAACTATCGATCAGAGAAATGCAAATTAAAACAACTCTGAGGTACCACCTCACACCTACCAAGAGTGTCTAATGTGACAAAAAAGGAAAATGTTGGATGTTGGAGGGGATGTGGGAAAACTGGGTCACTAATTCTCTGTAGGTGGAATTATGAGATTGTAATTATAATTGAACAAAGTCAATTGTCCTCCATTTTGTGCTATGTTTCTTATAAATCATGTTTATTTTGTATTGTTTGAGGTGCAAGGTCAGTGTTGCTAGATCTTATAGTAAGCAGATGGGAGTAAAATATAAGAAGACTAGAAATGTACGAAGGGACCAGGTTTGTAAAGAGTTTTAAAAGCTAAAGGATGTTATATTTGATCCTACAGGTAATGGAGCATCACTGAAATTTACTGAATTGGGGCATGAGGGGAGGTAGACATAGTTAGATCTACACTTTGGGAAGTTTTCTTTAGCAGCTGAATGGAGGATGGCCTAGAGTGGGGAGAGATTTGAAGTGGTGGACCAAACAGAAGGCTATTGCAGCAAATGGCCTCTTAGAAACAAAAAGGAGCTACTATGATAAAAGTTGCTTCTTTTTTTAATAGGACCAGTGATTTTGTTAGTATTGGAAATGTTCCAAGAGGAAGTATTCCTCTACCATCATACATCAACACCTGCCCAGGTAACCTACAGCAGTGATTTCCCCAGGATCACACAATCCAGTATGCTTCATAGATGAACTTGAACCCAAGTTGACTCAGAACAAGATATATCTCTATTCAGTATACTATGCTGTCTCTCACTATTTTACTTATGTTGCCTAAAATACAAAGTCCTTCCCCTGGACTCTTACCACAAAGGGCAAAGAAACCTAGGGAACCTTTGGTCTGAAAACAGAGGAAACAAGAAGGGCAGGTTTGGGCTAGCTAGCCCTTCTCCACATTCATAGCCAAAAGACTTCCTGAAGGTAATGTTGACAGCAGCACATCAACAGATCTATGAAACCAATCATCAGCTCATTCTTTACTGACCCAAATTTTGTAACTTCTCATATACTGATATTATTGGGGTTTTTTGCAATTCTTTAGAACTTATTTTTAATATATATTACCCACAATTACATGATAAAACAATTTTTAACATTTTATAAAGTTTTGAATTCCAAATTCTCTTTCCCTCCCTCTCTTCACCCCTCCCTAAAACAGTAAGCAATCAGATATAGATTATAATGTGCAATCACACAAAACATTTCTATACTAGTCATTTTGTACAAGAAGACTTGAACAAAAGAAAAGAAAGTGAAAATAGCATGCTTCAGTTTGTATTCAACGAATATCAGTTCTTCCTCTGGAGATGGCTAGTACACTTCATCATTAGTCCTTTGGGATTGTCTTCAATCATTGTATTGATGAAAACAGATAAGTAATTTATAATTCTTCATCAAACAATATTGCTGATATTGTGCACAAGGTTCTCCTGGTTCTGCTCCCTTCACTTTGTTTTAGTTCATGTAAGTCTTTCCAGATTTTTCTGAAATCATCCTTCTTGTCATTTCTTATAGCATAATGATATTCCATCACAATTATATACCACAGTTTGCTTAACCATTCCCCAATTGATGGATATCCTCTTGATGTCCAGCTCTTTGCCACCACAAGAAGAGCTGACATATTTTTGTACAAATAGGTCCTTTTCCCTCTTTTTTTAATGTCTTTGGGAAATAGACCTAGCAATAGACCTAGCAGGAAATAGACCTAGCAATAGACCTAGCAGGAAATAGACCTAGCAGGTATCGCTGGATCAGAGTATGTAGTTTTATAGCCCTTTGGGCATAGTTCCAAATTGCTCTCCAGAATAGTTGGATCAGTTCACAACTCCACTAAGAGTGCATTGGTTACTGACATTAATGTCACAGAATTATAGAATGTTCTTGTTGGAAGGAATCTCTGAGATCATCTAGTCCAACCCCCTCATTTTTCAGATACAGAAACTGAAGCCCAAAGGAGTTAAGTGGGTCTTGCCTAGGTCACCCAATATATAGATGGCAGAGGCAGAATTCATACTCAAAAACTATGCCACATCTATGACCTTAAACTCTGAAAATCATCACTCTCATCCCAATCCACTCCCCCTTCTTCATTCTCCTGAACCCATCTATAGCCTCTACCTTCAGTTCTTCTACCCTTCCCTGATCTCCCAGCCTGAGGGTTCTGGCTTTGTTCTTTTCTCTTCCCAGTCTTGGCCCTACATAGTAAGCACTTTACCTATGCCTCACTGTATTCTGCCCTTGAATCCCTCTCTTTTGTCCTCCTACAGTCACAACCAGCCAACCCTGGGTTACCATGACCATTTGCTTTCTTTGCTTCTATTTCTAAGGTTCTGGATGCTACTGAAGAAAATTATGCTATTGTGCTGAGACCACTACATATTTTCATTATCTGATCTCAGCTGGGCCTTTACCCACTGCACAATGATCCTTTCGTTCTTCCCTATTTGACTATCACATATCCTGCAAAGGCTGTTCTGAACCTCCTTTCATCAAACCCCCAAAGTCATTTTTCACTTTCTTCCTCTTAACAGATGAACTTGCCTCCTTATATTATTGAAAAAACCAAGGCTGTTACTAGTCCTCCTATCTTCTCTAACTACATACCTCAAAACTTCTGTTCAAAACAAAACAAAAAACAAACAAAAAAACTTCCGTACATCTTCACTTCTCTCCTCCTGTGCATCACTTTTAGGGGATGAAGTAATCTTTTTTTAACAAGGTTAATGCCTCTGCTTGAGCCTAGATTACATATATAGAAGTTCCTTGAGAGCAGAGACTATTTTGTTTTTATATCCTCAGCACTTAGCACAGTTCTTAGGTGAATAGTAGGACTTAAGTGCTTCTTGATGATTACCTCCTCAATATGGGAACTTATACACACACACACACACACACACACACACACACACACACATATATATGTGGAAACTTATATATATAAGATAATGGGAACTTATCTCATTCTATCTCCTCCATGTCTTCTGGACTACTGGTTTCTTTCTCAATGTTTACAAACATGTTAGAATCTTTCTTGTTATTCAGTCTCACACTTTGCTACCTATGGACCATATTGTCCATGAGGTTTTCTTGGCAGATATACTGGAGTACTTTGCCATTTTCTTCTCCAGTGGATTAAGGCAAACAGGTTAATAAACAAAGGACTTACCCAGGGTCACACAACTAGTAAGTGTCTGAGGCCAGATTTGAGTTCAGGTCTTCCTGACTCCAGGTCCAGCACTTTACCCACTAAGGCAAGCTACAAGCTGCCTCAATGTTAGAACTGAACAGGCCCTTAAAAAGTCTTTACTTGACTCCACCATTACCTCTGACTTTCATCCTGAGATATTAAGAAGGTTTGTCCTAAAGGCTATAGGTCTTCCTTTCATTAAAAAAAAAATCTCGGGGGTGGCTAGGTGGCACAGTGAATAGAGCACCAGCCCTGGAGTCAGGAAGACCTGAGTTCAAATCCAGCTTCAGACACTTAACACAAAATACTAGCCGTGTGACCTTGGGCAAGTCCTACCTTCCCTATTGCCCTACCTTCCCCTCTCCAAAAAAAAAAAAAAATCTCAGGGGAACCAGTTTGTCAGACTGTCAATCTGTTGTCTCTCATTGTCACTACAAGACCAGTCCCATTACCTTTTTCATTCATATGTGGCTTTAATTTCCTCTTCAGTGCCACTTCTGCAGTACATTGTTGTTGCTAACTTCATGCAGCTTACTTTCACCCACCATTTGGCTTCCCCTTTAATTATTTGTAATTTTGATTCTTTCATAATGATGGAGCGTCATAGCGCTACCAGAACATTGGATGATGTGCTTTTGAGGTAATGGGATACTCTAAAGCACTGCATAATTTCCCAAATGTGGTCCTGTCCATTTTCCTTGCTAACAGGATTTCTACTGAGGCAGCCTCTAACCTGTGAATGCCCAAGGCAGACCTAGAGACAGAAGTACCAGCAATCAGGTAGTTTAATTAATCAGTTTCAGAGTGAGGAATGTTTTCTTAGCTAAAGTAAAAGCACAGGTTATATATTTAAATCACACCTGGGGAAGGAAGGGGGAAGGCAGATTACAAATAATCATTTAGGGGTTTCCCAGGAGAAACCCATAAGGTCCACAATGCACAATTTTGGAGTCAAGTCTTTGAGGGTTGTGGCCATCTCCCCTAAAGTACAGAACCAGAGTTCTGTGATAGGAAGAGGTTCTACAATCTTTGATTCATTTCACTTAAGGTTCAGTGATTGTGAGTATTGTCAGAGTTTTGATTAATCAGTTTAAGCTGTATTGTGAGCTCTGACTCCCAAGCCAGAGAGACAGCTCTTAAGAAAACTAAATTATTAGTATATTCATGACACATATCATATAGATTAATATGAAAATTATACATTTCCTTCTTATCCTACTATTTCTTTCTTGGCTTGGTTCATTTATCCATCAGCCATACCATTTATATTGACTCATCCAACATAAGGAACAACTTGTTTTAAAGGTACATAGTTTTTAATATATTATAATTCAATGCAACAAATCCCACTTCTCTACAAAGCCAGAGCCCACTGTGGCAGATGGGAAGTAGTCTAGTAGTCTAGCAGTAAAAAGTATCATGGTTCTGGAATCAGAAAACAAAGGTTCAAATTCTACCTAACAGAATTACAGAATGTGAATTAAAGTTCTTGGTATGCTACCTGTGTGACTTTGGCCAAATAACTGCCCTTATTTGGGTGATAGTTTCTTTGGAAATTCTGAAATAAGGAAGTTGGACTAAATGGCCTTGAAGATGCCTTCAGAGCAGCACAGAGGAGAGAGCACCAGGCCTGGAATCAGGAAATCATCTTCCTGAGTTCAAATCTGACCTCAGACACTCACTAACTGTGTGACCCTGAGCAAGTCATTTAACCTTGTTTGCCTCAGTTTCCTCATCTATAAAATGAGCTGGAGAAGGAAATGGCAAACCACTCCAGTATCTCTGCCAATAAAACCCCAATTTGGTTGTGAAGAGTTGGAAAGGACTAAACAACAACAAGGTCCCTTAAAACTCTAAATTGATCTTATAAAATCAGTTGTTTAGATTACTGGCTTTTAGAAATGACTAAAGTGATTTAGCCTGGGGTGGGCTAAAAGCACAGGCAGGGGTTTGGGGTTCAAATATGGATCCTGCCACTTAATATCCATATGACATTGGATATGCACTGCCCTTTGTTGGGCCTGTCTTTTCAGCTATAAAACTAGGGCTGGCAGGGAATTGAAAGCCTCTGAAGTCCCTTAGGAGACCTCCAGGTAGTTCAGCAGGTAGTGACAGGCCTGGAGTCCTGAAGCCCTGAGTTCCAATCTCTCTTAGTGACTATGGGAAAGGCCCATTTGCCTTCATTCACTGGAAAAGGAAACGGCAAACCAGGCCAGCACCTCTGCCAAGAGAAGCCCAGGAATGGTGTGGGAAGCTGTGGCCCACAGGTCACAGGGAGGCAAAAGACTGAACAACAACAAAGGGCTCTTTTGGCTCCCTCCAGGCAGAGGGGGGATTATCTAGTTGTAATGGTAATGAAATTTGAAGATCCCTTTGTATTGGAAAGCTAAGAGGTACTTAGCCCCTAATTTCAAATTAACCCTCTGTTAAAGAAACAGAAGGCATGAATCCCTGGTGCTGACATATCAGGAAGGGGCTGAATAGGGAGGAGAAATACTGTATATAAGGAAAAACCCCAGCTGGGAAAGTCAGAATTTCTTGGGATGAGCACCTGAAGGCTGGGCTGCTGCTGCTGGACTGGAACTTCCATTGAGAAAGTGATTTTGATTTTGAGAGTGGGAAAAAGTGATTTTGATTTTGAGAATGAAGCTGCTGAAGACTTCTGAGGGCCAGCTGGAGCTGCTGAGGCTACTGAGGATTTCCAAGGGCCAGCTGGAGATGCCAAACACAGCTACATGACTGTGGTGTTGGTATTCTGTACAAATGTTGTTGTGGCTTCGTTAATGTGTATGAATGTTCTTGTAGCTTTGTTAAGCCTTGTCTTCCCAGGAACAGAGATTGTGAAGGATTTGAGATGGACTGGACACTGAGAGCTCCAATGTGGAGTAGTAACAGTACGGAGAGCTGGACAAGAGGCTGGGAGCTGTCTGCCTTTAAACTCAGGTAGCAGTTAGTTAGATTCTGGTGGAAGCTGGGACCATGGAAGAGGAGTCATGGAAGCTGAAAGCCTGCCCGAGTCAAGATGAAAAGACCTCTCCCCGGGTACTGAGTAGTGACTTATTTGTAACTTACTGTGCCCCATGGGTGGAGGACTTTGACCTTTTGTACTTTATGATTGATTGATGGAGTTACTAAGTGATTGATTGACTAAATAATTGTACTTCAGTGAAAACTATGTGGCCATTTTAGTGATAAATTGTTGAGTTATTATGTCATTGTGAATACTGTACCTTGATTTTCTGTGAGTGTTTTGCTCTGGTTTGTTATTGAATAGAGTGTTCACTATATTATGTAATCAGAACCTTTAAAGCTGTTCACAGCAGCCATGCTTGTGCTTGTTTTTACGCTCTTCTTACCCACACTTTGTAGTTGGGGGAATCTGGGCCCAGAGGGACAGGAGACATCCCCAAGCCTCACAGGCGGTGTCCCCTCAGGAGGCAAAGGCGGGTCACCTGATTCCTAATGTGGGGTCCTAACTCTTCCCTGAGCCCTCCGGGGCTGGAGAGGGAGGCCCTGGACAGCTAGAGCTGAAAGCCTTTCTCAAGCAGACCGGGTCAGGAGGGTGGAAGGACTGGGACTCTCCAACAGCTGCTGGACTTCTTAGGAAAGAATACTAAGATGTGGGGGGCGGGGGGGGGGGGGGGGGTTACCGCCATTTTGCACAGTCCGCAGCGCCGTTTTCACGATGCCCAGGAGCACCCCCAGGGTCTAGAGCACGGCACTAGTGTGGTCGGGGCAAGGACCTGGCAGCGCAGGGCTCGTTCCAGCTGGCGTTGGGAGCACTCTGGTGGAGGAGGCAGGTGGCGCTGTGCACCAAACCGGCTCTGTCTGGCAGAGAAGGGCATGTGAAGAGCCGGAATAAACCGGCTGGCTGTGCACGTGCTCACGGTAGCAGATCTCGCGAGATCTGTGAGGGGCTATAGGTGTCAGTGTGATTCCATTCTCAAGAGACAGAACCTCCCCGCTCTCCTCAGTATCGCTGCTCAAATGGAGGACTCAGTGGAAATGCATATGAGCCACTTCGGGCCCCAAAATTTTCTCCTCGGTAATGGCTGTGTATTTGGAGACAGCTGCAGGGTTGGGGCTGGCCTGGGCCTAGGGGGTGGAGGTGGGGGGAATTGTTGACTGGGAACGCCCCTAAAATGCAGACCATGGGCTGAGTGGCCAGGGAGCAGCTGGGGGGGGGGCTCTAGGATATGGGGTGCAGCACGTGGGGTGTCTGGTGGAGGGGCCCGTGGCGGCAAAGAGAAGGGGGGAAGGAGCATAACGGCTGAGAGGCTCTGATTGGTTTTCTGTGGTGTAGAAGAGGGTGAGGAGGGGCTTAGGGAGGGTTTGGGGACAGTCTTGTAAGCTCGGCCTCCTCCCCTCCTGATTAAAGCACCTGCGTAACTGTAAATATATGCGTCTCTGCAAGGACCCGCTTGGTTGTCACCTTTGTTGGCGTGGGGGGGGGGGGGGGGGGAGGAAGCACATGGGCAGAAAACACCGGTGCTACTGAGTGCCTGCAGGAAGCATGTGGCACCCTAGAGGCCTTCTGCTGAAGGCATCACTGGAGCATCCAGGCCCTGTGGCCCCTGTACGTGGGTGTGCTGCAGAGCTTGGGACCTAAAGGGGAGGAAGTGTGCCATCTGTGACAGAAATGGCACAAAGAAGAGTTTTGCTTTGGTGGTTTAGTTTTAGGGCACAGCAGAGATTAGTAGTTTGATGTATGTTCTAATTTCATCTCTATAGTTCATTAAATCTGTCCTCTGGCATGTATTGCTGAATTTATATCACTTCATATACAAATGCATTTCCATTATGGGCACATTTTGTCTCTGTCTCACTCTGTAAGATAGCATTTTGTGGGGGAGGGGGTCCTTTGTGGCATCCCTCCTACATTGAAAATGCTTCTTGGTTGGATGAAACAAGTTAGGCAGATTTTTCTTTTTTTTTTTTTTTTTTTTAAGCAATTGGGGTTAAGTAACTTGCCCAAAGTTACACGGCTAGGTTTTTGTTTGTGCGGATTAAGTGTCGGAGGCCCGCTCCGAACTCAGGTCCTTCTGATTCCAGGGCCGGCGCTCTATTCACTGCGCCACCTAGCCGCCCCACAGATTTTTAAAGCTGATATAGAGTCAGAAAAAATACTAAAGCTCTAGGGATGAAAAGGGTTCAGGTCCCCTCCCACTCACCAACCTGTTTGTATATATTAGAATTGTGGGAAACACAGGAAGGAATTCTGTTTCCCTAGGATTAAAGCTCCTCCCCACTTTGAGTGATAGCAGAATGTAAATCAGAGTTGACTGGTTCTAATCTATGGAACCAGGCTTTGGATCAGGTAAAAGATTAGAAGTTTGTATACATGCTTAACAAACTATTTGAGGGAGAACCTATCAGAGAAGAGAATATGAAGTGGGAGGTTCAGGATGTTGCACCTAAGCAGTAGAGAGTAAGGAGGGAAATTCGAATTGGGAACAACATAGAAAGGCTGGCATTTGTCTCGGCAAGCATACTCTCCATTCAGGAGGTACCCAGTCCTAGAAATAAAGAATAAATGTAATGAAAACTTTTCTGGCTTCACCACAAGTATTGTTCCTTTTTTAGAGTGAACACAGTTCTCACAGAATGGATCTGCCTGCCTCTAAAACAAATACCAGATTCCATTTGGGAAAATTACAGGTACAAATTTGTTCCAGTCCCTCTGTTTGAATTTATGACTCGATTTTTAATCTTTTTTATAGATTTAAAAACATGACTTGTATTTGTTGGGTTTTTTATAAACAAGTATTCCTCAATGCAGCCTGAAGGTGAAAGTAGAACAAATATCAGCCCTCATTTTGCAGATGAGGAAACTGCGGCTCAGATTAAGTGATATAGTACTATTCAAATTTTAGGGGGTCAGTCTTTTGCTACTTGTGAGGTATCTGGATAAAACGATGACTCTGCTCCCTTTCAAGTTGTGAACTGACAAAGATTCTCATTTTAAGGTAGATAATGATGAAAATGAGTACCAGTTGTCTTTGAGGACTGTCAGTAAATTTTCATTATTTAAACTTATCTTTTGCATCCTTTTGTTCATTTAACAGGATAAAAAAATGTCATGGTCTCTTTTAATGGACTTACTATTAGTTATGGAATAACTGTCATTCTGTTCATACAGGTCAAGAATAAGCTTACCCTGAGTACTCATGTAATAGTTGATCTGATTTTTGCTGTGTACATAGCTTTCATTTTCTCAAGTGTTTACAAGAAAAGTGACAAACTTTGTGATGATGCATGTAGCAATTTTTTGATCATTGTTCTTTTACCAAGTAACTAGTTGATGTAGGAGCTTTTAAATTGAATTACTAAAAGGTTGCTTTCCTTTCCTCCATTTACAGGTGAGTTTAGGAGCTGGTGCAAAGGACAAACTGCATATTGTTGAAGCAGAGGCACTGAACTATGAAGGAAATCCAATTAAAATAACACTGTCATCTTTGGAAATGTCTGTGTAGCCTACAGTAGGACCTTAAAATTTTTTTTTCTTTGATTGTTTTGAGATAAATGTTCAAGTGATAAATCCATTGATTCTAATCTTATATATTTTGCACTTTACTATCCAGTTAAGATTAGGGCTTTGTGCCGTTCTTACCACATGTCCACACTAGGGGTTCATACCAATATTCTTTGATTTCTGCTTTATGCATTTTTTCAGAGCCAGAATTGATAACTGACATTTCTGTAATGTTTTAAAGTTTAAAAAAAAACCTTTTACACACTGTGAGGTAGTTAGGTATGGACGAAGTATAATTATCAATTTATTAATGCAGGTCCTCATCTTCTCTTGCAACTTAGTCTTTCCTGAGCTGCCTAGAGCACCGAGAAGCAGAATGACTTCTCCAGGGTTAACATAACCAATATGTATCAGAGGTGGAACTCCCTCCTAGGACATTGACCTTCTGACTGAAACAGTACTGCAAGTACTACTCCCAAGTCTAAGTATTCACTACATACTATCTCCAAATTGATATCCTATATAATTTAGATAAGGAATAAATTTTTATCAGATTGCCTATCAAGAGTGTCTATATTACTCAAGTTTCAAGTCCATTACTAGTCGGGAAAGAAGCATATTCCTGGTTCTGCTCACTTAGGCTAAATTAATAGTTTTAATGGATAAACAGTGGAGCCAAGTAAGGAATTATACTTGCTCATAATTCAGTATTTCAGAGATACAGGATTTCATCATTCTGTAGTAGCTGTCCCTCACACCTTCCATGTACTTCCTAACCTTGCCTTCATAGCATTCTTAGATTTCTTCAAAGCTCAGGTCAAATGCCATCTCTTACATGAAGCCTTTTCTCATTCCTAGCTACTAGTACCTCATCTCATATTAGATTTCATTTTGTACAGTCAGGTACAATTAGTCTCCTGGTGAAATGCTAGTTTCTTAAGTTTCATTTTTATCTTTGTAGTCCCAGTGTATGACACATAGTACTTAATAAATACTTGATTGTCCTTCATGAATTAATATAGCCAAAAACAATTAGTACCTGCTACATAATCTTGTGGCATTATAAGCCGCTTAAATTCATCTAGCCTAGACCTTGAACATTTAATCACCAAGCCTATACTGAAGCCTTTTCCAGATTGTAGCAATTTCTGCTTTTCATGGTTACCACTGAAAATCCAGGGTCAATTATGTCACCAGATGAAATGTGAGGAGTCCTTGTGCATATATATACTTAGCATATAAATATAATTTCATCAGTTAGTACTATTTTATCAGAGAGGCCCAGAGAGTTGTCTATGGTCAGTTAGCTCTAATAATAGTTTGAAAGAAAGGGGTAAAAAATTATGAAAAAAAATAATGATTTGGGGCAGCTAGGTGGCACAGTGAGTCAGCCCTGGAGTCAGAAGGACCTGAGTTTGGATCCAGCCTCAGACACTTAATGCACACACAAAAACCTAGCCATGTGACCTTGGGCAAGTTACTTAACCCCAATTGCCCTCAAAATATATATATATATTGGTTTGTGGCTTTAACTTTTTTTTTAAGTGGCTTAATATGGATTTGACTTCTGTTTGGAAAAATAAGCTTGTACCTTAAATGTTCACAGGGGTCTTGATTCTTCCATGTTATTTCCCCTGGTCATAAATTGGCTTTTTCCCCCTCCAGGTTTCTCTGAGTGGCTTTGAGATTACATCACCAGTAGTTTTGCAGTTGAAGAGTGGTTCAGGATCAGTACTTGGGACTGTCCAGTCTTTCATGCCCCTTAAAAATGTGCTAATTTACTTGTCAGAAAGACTTTTCTAAAATTTTGTTGATATTTTCAGATACAAACTTGACAATCTTTTATGACTGTGATTGTGATCTGTTAGTGAGGATTGCTTATGGTTCCTTTCCAGTTAAAAGATTAACTACCCAGTTTATCAGTTTAACTTAAGGTTTCTTAATTAATGTTTTTTATTTGCACCAACATGACTAAAGAATTAAGATCTGGCTTGTGGGGCACATTCTGGCCCTGGATTGTTGTAGGGCATTTATTACTATGCTGTTTTCGATTTTTTTCCTCTACTAAACTCTTAAGATTAAGGGGAAAAAAGAACT
This sequence comes from Gymnobelideus leadbeateri, assembly GCA_011680675.1. Classification (NCBI taxonomy): domain Eukaryota; kingdom Metazoa; phylum Chordata; class Mammalia; order Diprotodontia; family Petauridae; genus Gymnobelideus; species Gymnobelideus leadbeateri. Next base: position 176,979 of record WOXC01010520.1, read on the forward strand.
TATAATCTAAATTTAGCCATAATTAACACAAAATTTTCTCTTAGCACTGGAGGAAGATACAGAATCAGGTGATAAAGAGGGAGGTGATATAAAACTCAAATATGTGTGGCAAACAATCTGTTCCTGAAGTTCGTAGCAAAGTTCTACGGGTATAAATGCAACTTTATATGATGTTTGTAAGCTATTTGCCAATTAGGATAATTACTTCTATCCCTTATTTCTTTAAAGAAAAAGGTAAAATTGTCAGATGATTGATGATGATGATTGATGATGATGGAAGAGTAAGTAGTTTTTATTTCACATAGAAGTACTGTTGTTAGGAAACCAAGGTAGTATTCTTCTCAGTTTTAGTTTGTCATTCTTATAACCCCATGGTTAAATACCCTGAATGTTTGTGGAAAGAAATTGTTGAATAAGCAATTAAAGCTTAAAACTGCACTAAGACTTTTGGGGTACCCTGTATAATGAAGGTTAATATGGATCCTTGGCCTATTAACATTTCACAAGTTGTTGTAATTCTACGGATTTTGACTTCTGTCTTCTCAGAGTCAAAATTTACATGTATAGTCATGATTTTTCAAGGAAGTCTCTGCAAAATATTTGACTGCAGAGTTTTGTTCATAGTTGTCTAATGAAGTTAAAACTTTAGCAACAAATGGGATACTCTTGATGTAGAACATCAAAATTGGCAAACTTATGATGTCATTATCTCTTCTAAGTTGAGTAGATATTTCAGTAATACTGTCTTGATACATTTACTCTTTTAAAAAGCCAGTTATATATCAAAACAGGACACTGACTAGGCTAAGGAAGGACTTTAAGAACAAATATAGAGGGTTAGTCTTAAACATTAACCCTTATCAGTAAAAAGTTATAAAGCTGTGACTAGGTATAATGTATCTGTTTCAATAACCAGAAAGAATACTTTCACTTTAAAAAATAGTGTGGCAAAAGTGATAGAAAAAGGAGTGGCAAACAGGAAATGAATTTTTATTAATTGTAGGCAAACTTTCAGAACTCTGACAGCAGGCAAAAACAAGTTATATACTACAGTTGGCTTTTGATTGTTGAAAAGGGGATTCAAGGGGCGGCTAGGTGGCGCAGTGAGTAGAGCGCCGGCCCTGGAGTCAGAAGGACCTGAGTTCAGATCCGGCCTCAGACACTTGGCCCACACAAACAAAAACCTAGCCGTGTGACCTTGGGCAAGTTACTTAACCCCAATTGCCCTAAAAGGGGCGGCTAGGTGGCGCAGTGAGTAAGAGCACCAGCCTCGGAGTTGGGATGACCGAGATCAAATCCGGCCTCAGAAAGTGAGCACCCACACATAAATAATGACTAGCTGTGTAACCTTGAGCAAGTTACTTAACCCCAATTGCTTAAAAAAAAAAAAAGAAAAGGGGATTCAAAATGATAAGCTTTGGGGGGCAGAGCTAAGATGGCAGAGTAGAAACAGCACTTCCACAATGCTCCAGCACACACCACTTCAAGATTATGTAAAAGGGGGACTCTGAACAACCTCTGGAGCTCCAGAACCCACAGAATGACACGGAGAAGCTAACCTCCTGCTGAAGACAGTTAAGCAGCCCAACAGGGAGTGGCCAGCGCAGCGCTCTGGGAGACAAGCCCAGGACTGCGAGAGAAGAATGCCTTAAAAAGCTGAATTTGCCAGATGGGAAATGAATCTCAAAAGCTCACTGAGGAGATTCATTTCTTCAGAATTAGACTGGAGCAAATGGAAGCTAATGACTTTATGAGAAATCAAGATGCTGTTAAACAGATCCAAGTAATTGAAAGAATAGAAGGCAATGTGAAATTTCTCACAGGAAAAACCACTCACCTGGAAAATAGATCCAGGAGAGATAATTTTAAAATTATTGGTCTACCTGAAAACCATGATCAAAGAAAGAACCTAGAAATCATCCTTCAAGAAATTCTCAAGGAAAATTGCCCGGATGTTTTAGACCCAGAGGGAGAAATAGAAGTTGAAAGAATCCACAGATCACCTCCTGAAAAAATGATAAGCTTCGTGACTCCAAAAATTTTAGAACAGTAAGTTAAAAATTAGTGATTTAGGGTGGGTACCTCATTTTTATTTTTTTTTTATTTTTCTTGCTTTTTGGAGGGTAATTGGGGTTAAGTAATTTGCCAAAGGTCATACGGCTAGGTTTTTGTTTGTGTGTGTTAACTGTCTGAGGCCAGATCCGAACTTAGGTCCTTCTGACTCCAAGGCCGGCGCTCTACTTACTGTGCCACCTAGCCGCCCCAGGTGCCGCATTTTTAATGCTGATTTCTTTCTAAAGGCTGTTTTTTTAAGTATATATAATTTGATCGGTATAATACACACTGTCTATATTTGTAGTTGATGAGGAAAGTGAAGAAAGTAAGCATTTCTTGCCATAGAACAACAGCTAACAGTGTCTGCCTCTCATAATTTACAGTAATGAAATTTCTGGTGTTCTTGATACTTAAACATGAAACTTGGCCAGGACTGGGGGACCTTTGACCTTAAGGTCACATGTGGCCTTCTAGGTCCTTAAGTGCGACCTCTTGACTGAATCCAAATTTTACAGAACAAATCCTTTCATTTTTATTAATACATTTTTGTTCATCTTTTATATTTTTTATTTTTAAAATGAATGGATTTAAAATATCAAAGAAATAAGTTTCAACAAAATAATCTTCCCAAATTGACCAGCACAATTAGAACATTAATAATCCATAAGGGCTAAATTGACAACTACTACCCTCATGATTTAGTTTTAAGTTCTCCCAAATGACTGGCACCACTACCACATGAAGCTGGTTGGTGAGACTTTATGGGGGTGAAGTAGGCCAGTCTGTTATCAGCTTTTAACAGTGGTACACTGTTTGGTTTGAAGTGGAATTTGTGAATAGTTGCACAGTTTTTTATTTCTCTCCGCTCAAGAAAACACTGAAGAAAACAAGATTTTTTTAATGGTTATTGGGAATTGCAATATTATCTTATTTCTGCTAAAGATAAGATGATCTGCTTGTTTTGTGATACTGCAATATTAGCATTAAAGAAATTAAGTAAAGGGGTGGAGCCAAGATGGCAGAAAGGAAGCAGTAACTTCTCTAAGCCCCTCCTTGAATCCCATCACTAAACCTTAAAAAGTGAATCTGAATGGATTCTGGAGTGACAGAATCCACTGGGAGATGGAGCATGGCAGAATCCAGCCCAGGAAAGTGTCCAGTGGGTCCAGAGAGGGGGAACATGGAGCAGGTGGGGTCGGTACAGCTCAGACTTGAGAGCAGACAAGCAGACTACACCAGAGAAAGAAGAAGCCCCAGCCAGCCAACTTACCCATTCCAAGGACGAATCGCTGCCATCTCACCAGGGGACAGGAGGAATCATTGGAGCCAGGTAAGAGAGTGCTCAGGGCCCCCATCAGAGACAGCAGCTTCTCCTGGGGCTATCAGCCCCCAGTATAGAAGTTTAGAAATCGCCTGCCTGTTTTTCCAGGGGCTAGAATGGCAAAGTAAACTCTAGCTGCTCTGATTCCTCCTTCATGAAGTAGAAAACCCAAAGATAAGTGTCCAACCCAGAGTGAAATCCTAAAATAGTGGAAATAGCCTCAGGTGTGGGAGTCATCAAGAAGGGGTGTAACTGAGGCAGCAAGGAATCTGAAGGGAAGAGGGGGAGAGGTCCCAACAAGCCCCACCTCACCTAACCAGCAAAAGCCTTCCTGAGCTGTAGCCCAGGGGTACAGAGGCAGAATTCTGAAGTGGCCAGACCACCCCTCCTCCACAGATTACTCTGTGCTCATCAGCATATCTCTCTGAAACTCCTGCCTTAGTCTCAAACTAGATACCCACAGGCTACAGCATTCAAAGTCAACCACCAGGCCCTTAGCTCACAGCCTGAGAAATTAGGAAACAGGAAATCACAATGGGAAGGAAGGAAGCTGGTAAGGAGGAGGAGAAGGCAAGAAACTCGATCCAAGCTTATTATGTAGGTCAAGAACAACCAAATACAGAGGACAACTTGGACTCTTTACTCACAGCTGAGACCAGAGAAGGAAATATGAACTGGTCTCAAGCCTAAATAGCATTCTTGGAGGAGCTTAAGAAAGATTTTAAAGACCAAATCAGGGAGGTGGTGACCAAATTGGAAAAAAGTTTCACAGAAGAAAACAAATCCTTAAAAAGTAAAATTAGTGAAATAATTAGAGAAAATACCTTCCTAAAAAAGGATCTCCAAAAACTAACTGAAGACTATAATTTGCTAAAAATTAGAATCAGTCAAATTGAAACTCAGAACTCTATGACGCACCAAGAGTCAATCAAACAAAACATGAAGACTGAAAAATTGGAAGAAAGTATAAAATATCTCACTGGAAAAACAACTGACCTAGAGAACAGATGCAGGAGAATTATTGGTCTACCGGAAAGCTATGATGAAAAAAGCAGCCTGGACAACATCCTCCAAGAGACTGTCAAAGAAAACTGTCCTGAAGTCCTGGAATCAGAAGATAAAATAGTTATTGAAAGAATTCACCAGACTCCTCCCAAATTGAAAACTCCAAGAAACATAATAGCCAAATTCCAGAATTACAAGATTAAGGAAAAAATACTGCAAGTAGCCAAAAAGAAACAATTCAAATATCGCAGAACTACAGTCAGGATCACACAGGACCTAGTAGCTTCTACATTAAAAGATCAGAGGGATTGGAATCTGATATTTCGTAGGGCAAGAGAGCTAGGACTACAACCAAGGATTAACTACCTGGCAAAACTGAGCATAATCTTTCAGGCAAGGAGATGGTCGTTTAATGAAATAAGGGACTTCCAGACTTTCCTGATGAAAAAGCCAGAGCTCAATGGAAAATCTGATCTTCAATTACAAGACTCAAGAAAGACATAAAAAGGTAAACAAGGAAAACACAGACTCACACATACATACATGCACACATGCATACTCATGCACACATGCACATAACTTGGGATGCAACAAGAGCAAAATGTTCACATCCCTATATGAGGAGCTGATAAATGTCAATATTGAAATTTATATGATTATCATGACCTTAAAAGGGTCATATAGAGGGTGTGGGTATGAATGAACTAACCTGAAGATCTAAAAACAACCGTATTAAGGGGATCAAAGGGACTGTAATGGGATAAAAGGAAAGGATGAGACAGAAAAAGGTAAAATATGCCATTCAAAGAGGCATAAAAACACACTATAGTAGAGGGGAAAGATAGAAGGAGATGGACATCAATTAAACACTATTCTCACTGGTTCTGGTTCAAAGAGGGATCAACATAATCAGTTAAGTTTAAGATTCTAATGTGAATCAACACGTAAATTCATTAAATAGAGGAAAAGGAGGGAGGGAGAGGAGCACTGTTTGAAATTTACTCTCAGGGCAGCTAGGTGACTCAGTGAGTAGAGCACCGGCCCTGGAGTCAGAAGGACCTGAGTTCGGATCCGGCCTCAGACAATTAACCAACACAAACAAAAAACCTAGCCGTGTGTCCTTGGGCAAGTTACTTAACCCCAATTGCCCTCCAAACAAAAAGAAAGAAAGAAATTTACTCTCACTGGTTTGGTGTCAAACTGGGAATAACATACTCTGATAAGTATAAAAATTTATTGTGTCCTATAGGCAGTAGGAAGGTAAGGGGGGGATAAAAAGGAGGAGAGTAAAGGGGAGATTAAAGAGGAGGGAAATAGTAGTAAGGGGAGAGGATAGGTAAAGAAGGAGGATCACTGGGTGGGAACACTAAGGGAAGGGGCAGTCACAAGGGAAAACTTCAAGGAGGGGAAGGGAGAAGGAAGAAACAAAAACATAAGCAGGAGAGGGAATAGGATGGAGGGGAAGAGACAGATAGTCATCATTACAGTGAATATGAATGGGATGAACTCTCCCATAAAACAGAGGCAGATAGCAGAATGGATTAAAAACCATAATCCTATAATATGCTGTCTACAAGAAACACATTTGAAACAAAGGGATACCCAAAGGGTAAAGGTAAAAGGCTGGAATAGAATTTATTATGCCTCAGCTAAAGTAAAAAAAAGTAGGGGTAGCAATCAGATAAAGCAAAAGCAAAAACAGATCTAATTAAAAGAGATGAGGAAGGAAACTATATACTGCTAAAAGGCACCATCGAGAATGAAGCAATATCATTACTTAACATATATGCACCAAGTGGTATAGCATCCAAATTCCTAGAGGAGAAATTAAAGGAATTAGAGGAAGAAGTAGATAGCAAAACTATACTAGTGGGGGACCTTAATCTCCCCCTCTCTGAACTTAATAAGTCTAACTTCAAAATAAACAAGAAAGAAGTTAAGGAGGCCAATAGAATTTTAGAGAGACTGGATAGGATAGATCTCTGGAGAAAAATGAATTTACTTTCTTTTCAGCAGCACATGGTACATACTCAAAAACAGACCATGTACTAGGGCATAAAAACCTCAGAATTCAGTGCAGAAAGGCAGAAATATTAAGTGCATTATTCTCAGATCATGATGCAATAAAAATTATATGCAGTAAAGGGCCATGGAAAGATAGACTAAAAACTAATGGGAAGTTAAACAATTTAATCCTAAAGAATGAGTGGGTCAAATAAGAAATTATACAAACAATTAGTAATTTCATTCAAGAGAATGATAATAATAATGAGACAACATACCAAAATTTGTGGGATGCATTAAAGGCAGTTCTTAGGGGAAGTTTTATATCCCTGAGTGCATACATGAATAAATTAGAGAAAAGGGAGGTCAATGAATTGGACATATAATTGAAAAAGTTAGAAAAAGAACAAATTGAAAATCCCCAATTTAGTACTAAATTAGAAATACTGAAAACCAAAGGAGAGATTAATAAAATTGAAATTAAGAAAATTAGGGGGCGGAGTCAAGATGATGAAGTAGAAACTGCACTTCCACAGCGCTCCAGCCCGCACCACTTCAAAATTATGTAAAAGGGGGACTCTGAACAACCTTTGGAGCTCCAGAACCCACAAATAACACAGAGAAGCTAACCTCCCACTGAGGATAGCCTGGCAGGGAGCGGCCAGCCCGGTGCTCTGGGAGCTGAGCCTAGGCCTCAGGGTGGCTACAACTAGCCACTGACTGGAGGGACTTCAGATCACCAGCAGGTATGACAGTTGCCAGAATTATCAACCCATAGATGCTAAGGACAAATTGAGAGGTCAGTGCATTGTGGACTTTGTGAACCAGGAGTTTGGGAATGCAGTCAGGCCTTTACCCCCTAGAGGGAGAAGTGGCTGAGGCACTGCAGCTGTGCAACCACTGCCACATGGCTGCTTCAGAGCTCCTGGTCTTCAGATTGTAGGGGGACCAAATGACCAGTCTGAGGGGTAATTGCTCTTGCTTTAACCTACTTGGATCTGGATTGTGGTCTAGGGTGGAGGTCCTGGGGTGTGTGACCAGTGATCCAGAGTGTGTGGAAGCTTCAGAGAGGGCACCCAACTAATAGCTCCAGCAGCTGAGAAAACCCCAGTGATTTGGGACAAAGCTCCCCTGTCTGGTAGCTGAGTTCTATTGTGGCAAAAAACTCAAAGGTCAAGTATGAGCAACATGAGCAAGTGAGGGAAGCAAGGCAAACACTGCAGTCCAACTTTGGATTCCTTTTTTGGGGGCAAAAAGGATTGGGGTATGGAATAGGAGGAAGACAGTGAAGTCCGAACTCCTGTACAAGAAGCTTCCAAGAAAAAGAATAAGGGGGCGGTGAGGTGGCGCAGTTAGTAGAGCATCGGCCCTGGAGTCAGAAGGACCTGAGTTTGGATCTGGCCTCAGACACTTAATGCACACACAGACAAAAACCTAGCCCTGTGACCTGGGGCAAGTTACTTAACCCCAATTGCCCTCCAAAAGGCAAAAAAAAAAAAGAAAATAATAAGCTGCTTACAGGCCATAGAGGAGGTTAAGAAGGATTTTGAAAACCAAATAAGAGAAGTGGAAGAAAAATTGGGAAGAGAAATGAGAATGATGCAAGAAAATTATAAAATGAGAGTCAACAACCTGACTGAAGAAAATAACACCTTAAAAAATAGACTAACTCAAAATAGTAACAAAATTTATTTGGAAGAACAAACGGTCTAGAATATCAAGGGAATTAATGAAAAGAAATGCTAGGGAAGGTGGACTAGCTATACCAGATTTTAATCTGTTTTATACAGCAGCAGTCATCAAAACTGCTTGGTACTGGCTGAGGAATAGAGTAGTGGATCAATGGAATAGATTGGGCCCAGGAGATCCAGCAGTTAATGAATATAGTAATCTATTGTTTGATAAACCCAAAGACCCCAGCTTTTGGGATAAGAATGCACTATTTGACAAAAATTACTGGGAAAACTGGAATATAGTATGGCAGAAACTGGGCATAGACCATTATCTAACACTATATACCAAAATCAAGTCTAAATGGGTGCATGATCTAGGTATAAAGGATGATACTGTAAGCAATCCAGGAAAGCAAGGAATAGTTTACCTGTCAGATTTGTGGAGAGAGAAAGACTTTAGGACCAAACAAGAATTAGAGAGCATTATAAAATGCAAAATGGATAATTTTGATTACATTAAATTCAAAAGCTTCTATACAAATAAAGCCAACGTAACCAAGATCAAGAGGGAGGTGGGAAATTGGGAAAGAATTTTTACAACTTATGTCTCTGATAAAGGACTCGTTTCTAAAATATAGAGAATTGAGTCAAATCTATAAGAATACAAGTCATTCCCCAATTGATAAATGGTCAAAGGATATGAACAGGCAGTTTTCAGAGAAAGAAATTAAAGATATCTATAAGCATATGGAGAAATGCTCTAAATCACTATTGATTAGAGAAATGCAAAAACAACTCTGAGATGCCACATCTCTCCAGTCAGATTGGCTAAGATGACAAAACAGGAAAATGACAAATGCTGGAGAGGATGTGGGCAAATTGGAACACTAATCCACTGTTGGTGGACTTGTGAACTTATCCAGCCATTTTGGAGAGCAATCTGGAATTGTGCCCAAAGGGCTATAAATAATTTCATACCCTTTGAACCAGCAATACCACTTCTAGGGTTATATCCCAAAGAGATCATAGAAGTGGGAGGAAGACCCATATGTACAAAAATATTTATAGCAGCTCTTTTTGTGGTTGCAAAGAATTGGAAATTAAGGGGGTGCCCATCAATTGGGGAAAGGCTAAACAAGTTGTGGTATATGCATGTAATGGAATACTATTATACTATAAGAAACGAAGAGCAGATGGTCTTCATATTTACCTTGAAAGGCATATACAAACTGATGCTGAGTGAGAAGAGTAGAACCAGGAGAAATTTGAATACAACCACAGACACAACATATGTGTGAGGACCAACTATGACAGACTGGACTTTTCTCAGCTATGCAGTGATATAAGTCAATCCCAAAAGACTCATGAAGGAGAGAGATGCCTACATCCAGAGAAATAACTAGAAAGAACTGAGTTCAAATCCTGATGGAAGCAAACTACTTGATCTTTTTCTTTTCATTGTTTGGTTTTATTTCCTCTTTACCATTTTTCATTCCATCTAGTACAATACGCCTATGTAACCTGACTAATGTCTAATGTGAAAGTATTTGCAGATCCTATACTGGACTATATGCTGTCATGGGGGGTGAGGGGAGGGAGGGAAGGGAAATTTGAAACTCAAGGAACTATGGAATTCAATCCTGTAAACTTAAAATAAACAAACAAATTAATTTAAAAAAAAAGAAATTAAGTACTCATCAGCATGATAACACTCATAAGGACCACAAATTTAAATTTAAATTAGAGGGAGAGGTGTGAAAAGTTGTATTACAGAAATTAAAAGATGAAAAGCAAAAGCATAGACAATTTTTTCATGCAGCAATAAGACTGGAAGTAATGTCACTGAAGCAACTTATGAAGTTCCTTATATAATGGGGCGGAAGGTGGGGAGGGAAGGTTATCCATTCAGTGATGTAGAAATTGTGAACAATGCATTGTTGAAGTTTTAGGATGCTTAGGGATGAACCACCCCCACACATCCCCCAGACTAATAACATTTCAGAGTACTAACAATTGACTCTTTCAAAGAGAACCGTAATCGGCATCATGATTTAGCTTTCAACTTAGCAGAATAACTTCATGCTGTACTTCAAAAGGAAAATATATATCATTTTGGGTGAATCACCTGATGCTACTGACTTGGTGCAGGTTTTATACTTGTTTGGATTATAATAGATTTTCTTTGCTATAAAAAGATACTCTTTGAGCACTCTTGCAAATAGAACAGGAGAAATAGATATCTTCAACAATAGATATCTTTCAAGATAAATGTGAAGTTGAACGGAATTTGGTGAATTTAGTTAGTATATGTACAGATGGTACACATTCCATGGCAGGAAAACAAGAAGGAATTATTCCAAAGATTTAAAAAAGTATTAACAAATTCAGAGGCTCTTATTTTTTTCTCATTGTATCTTGTATCAGCAAAATCTCTGTGCTGAAGTTACTATTTTAAGTGATACTTTGCAATAAATTGTAAGTATTATTAAATAGATTTGTACAAATGCAACACGGCATCATCAGTTTCTTTTTTTTTTAAACAAATACTTTATTAACTTCTGTTTTACATCATTCATTTCCGCCAGATTTTGAGTTACAATCATTTTCCCCCATTATTCCCCTACCCAACCTCCCAGAATAGCAGTCCCACAAGACATCGCTTCCTCCAATCTGCTCTCTCCCATACCTTCTCCCATACCCCCTTTGACTTTTCCATTAGAGGAAGGTGAATCTTTGTGTCCCAATGCCTGCACATCTTATCTCCCTATTACAAGCAAAAGAGTATTAATAATAGTATTTATATATATTTGAAACATTTAATGTTACGACCTCGAATTTCAGATCCATTTCCTTCCTCCCTTGTCACCCATTCCCTCTGGGGAGATAAGTAATTCAGTATATGTTGTACATGTCTAGCTATGCAAAACATTATCATAGTAGATATATTGTACAAGGCTGCTTATAATTCCCTCCCACTCATCCCACCCCCCACCTGGTCCATTCCCTACATGATCCTGTCCCTCTTCTATAGTGGGTACTTCCAACCTCCCCTCACCCCAAGGATGCCCTCCCATCCATCATCCCTCCTCTCATCCCCCTTCCCCTATCCTGCTGCAGGTTGAGATATCCCATTTAGTATGTATGTCATTTTTCTCCCTGAACCAAATTCAATGTGAATGTGGTTTTGCCTTTTTAGCCTTCCTTATTCTCCCCCTCCTTTGCAACCACTTCCCCTACATGAGATAGTTTACCCTACCATGTCTCTCCCCATCTTCTCTTGCCACTTTCCTCTCTCACCTCATAACTTCATCCCTTGAGTATTCTCCCTTCCCAACAAATTCAACCTATGCCCTCTATCCATATATAACCATATACACACACATTCACATATGTATTCATATGACCACATCCCCTTCTTCCATTATTTTCATAATGAGAAAGATATCATCAGTCACAGTTATTGCTTTTCCATATAGGAATGTAAATAGTTCAACTTTGATAAGTTCCTTTTGATTTCTTTTCCCTGATTACCTTCTCAGGCATCTCTTCCTTCTTGTGTCTGGATGTCAAATTTTCTATTCAATTCTGGTTTTTTCCTCAAGAATGCTTAAAGTCCTCTATTCCACTGAATGACCATATTTTCCCCTGAAACAAAATACTCAGTTTTGCTGGGTATGTGACCCGTGGGTTCATTCCCAGTTCTTTTGCCCTCTGGAATATCATATTCCATGCCCTTCGATCCCTCAGTGTAGAAGCCGCCAGGTCCTAGGCTATTCTGATTGTGTTTCCACAATATTGAAATTGTTTCTTCCTGGCTGCTTGTAGTATTTTCTCC
>WOXC01010521.1:0-54882 GCA_011680675.1 Gymnobelideus leadbeateri
ATATATATATATATAAACAGTATTATCAGTACTCTTTTACATGTAATTGGGAGATAAGATGTACAGGCATCGGGGCACAGCAATTCACCTTGCTCTAATGGAAAAGTCGAAGGGCTTAAGGGAGAAGGTATGGGAGAGAGCAGGATGGAGGAAGTGATATCTTGTGGGACTGCTATTCTGGAAAGGTGGGTAGGGGAAAAACGGGAAAAAAATTGTAACTCAAAATCTGGCGGAAATGAATGATGTAAAACAGGAGTTAATAAAGCATTTGTTTAAATAAAAAAAGAGAAGTAGGATATAGAGAAAAAAGAAATAAGAAATGAAAATGATGAGAACATAAAATAATGATTAGATGTATTTTGGAGTCAAGGAGAGGTAGAATTGAAGAGGTTGACTGGAAGAATAGGGAGACATCAAAGGACTAGAGGTCATACTAAAGTCAAACTTAGTCCAAGTGTTAAGGTAGGAGAAGTGAAAAGATAGAAGATAATTTTCCTAAGGATACAAAAATTTTAAAAAAAGGATAAAGTAAGTATGAAAAAATATAAGCTTCAATCTTTATTCTGAGTCCATTAGTGTTTTTTTTTATGGATTTGGATAGCATTTTCCTTCATGAATCCTTTGTACTTTTCTTGGATCATTGTGTTGCTGAGAGGAGATGAGTCATTCATAGTCATCACACAATGTTGCTGATACTGTGTACAATGTTTTCCTGGCTCTTCTCATTTCATTTTGTATCAGTTTGTACAAGTTTTTTCCAGGTCTTTCCAAAATCTGCCTGTTCATCATTTCATATTCCACAATACTATTCCATTACATCCATATGCCATAGTTTGTTCAGTCGTTTTTCAATTGATGGACATCCCCTCAATTTGCAATAATTTTCTATCATAAAAAAAGGCTACTATAAATATTTTTGCATATGTAGGTTCCTTTCTCTTTTATATGATCTCTTTAGGATACAGACCTAGCAGCAATAGCGCTGAATCAAAGGTTATGCCCAGTTTTTTTTTTTTTGCCCTTTTGGCATAGTTCCAAATTATTCTCCAGAACGGTTGGATCAGTTTACAACTCTACCAACACAGCATTAGTGTTCCAATTTTCCCACATCCTAACCAACATTTATCATTTTCCTTTTTTTGTCCTATTAACTAATCTAATAGTTGTGAGGTGGTACTTCAAAGATGTTTTAATATACATTTCTCTAATCAAAAGTGATTTAGAGCACTTCTTCATATGACATTAGATAGCTTTGATTTCTTCATCTGAAAACTGCCTATTCATATCCTTTGACCATTTATCAATTCAGGGATAATTTGTATTATGATTACATATTTAGTACCAGAAGTTACCTTGGAAATCATCTGGTACAACCCCTACCTTTTTACATTAAAAACTGAGGTCAGAATAAGTAATTTAAGTAATTTTCTTGGTATCACACACATAGGAAGTGGGAGATCTAGAATTTGAATCAAAGTCCTCTGCAACCAAATCCACTATTTTTCTCACTATAGTATAATGCCTGTGATTGAAGTGCTCCAAAAAGTAAGTAAGTGGAGTTGAGAATATTGAAGGATTATGTGGTCATTTCATTGGATGGGGCAGCCACTTGGATAATTAAGTTCATTTATGATACTGGTGAGCACTGATGTGCAAAGACTGTGAGCCTCCTGCTAGGTATTAATTGAAGAAGTTAGAACGTGAACTGGATGGTTCTGAAAGACTGTACCAAGGGGAAATTGGGATACATATCAAGTTCATGGACTGTGAAGGGGAAAAAGTTACCTGAGGAATGAGGAACAGTGTCATTGCAGTGTGAAAGAGTAAACTGTAGGGGAGCGGAGCCAAGATGGCAGAGTAGAAACAGCTCATCGAAGCCACTCTGCCCCCAGATTTCCTCCAAACTATGTAAAAGGGGACTCTGAACAACTTCTGCAGCCCCAGCATCCACAGAACGACACAGAGAAGCTAACTTCCCACTGAGGACAGCTCATCAGCCCTGCAGGAAGGACCAGTGCAGCAGTCTGGGAGCCAGCAGCGCTGCAGCTCGAAGAACGGGGGGAGACGAGCCCAGCCCAGCCCAGATCCCCATGAGATGAGGTTTTAGCCCCAGGGCGGCAGGGCCAGCAGCCAGCTGGAGAGGCCCCAGAACACCAGGAGCTGTGGCGATTCCAGAATTTTCAACATAGACATGCCTAGGACAAAGTGACAGGTTAGTGCCCTATGGATTTTGGGACCAGGATTTGGAGAATGCGTCAGCTTCCTCCCCTGGAGGCTAGAAGCCACTGAGGAGACACCCCATTTTGTAGGTTTCAGAGGCAGCTCCAGAGCTTCTGGACTGCGAACTGTGGGGAGATCCAGGGATCAGTTTTGGGGGGTAATCGCTCTTGCTTTAACCACCCTGGATCTGGATTTTGATCTGGGGTGGAAGTCGTGGGTGGGTTTCCAGCTTCCAGAAATGGAAGTTGTCCCCCACACATTCCGGATGGAAATTCCCATCTGGCAGCAGAGCCATAGTGTGGCAACAAGCCCAAAGGTCAAGTAATTAAGTGGCAACATGCCAAGGTAAAGGAAACAAATTAAACAGAAAAATGCAAACCTAGACTCCTATTTTGGGGGTGTAGAGCAGGAAAAGGACTGTGAGGTCAGAAGGCCTGCTCCAAAAGCCCCAGGGGAAAACATGAGCAGGTTGCAGACCATAGAGGACCTTAAGAAGGACTTTAAAAATCAAATAAGAGAAGTGGAGGGAAAATTGGGAAGAGAAATGAGAAGGATGCAGGAAAAGTATGAAATGAGGGTCAATAGCCTGACTGAGGAAAACAGCACCTTAAAAAATAGACTAACTCAAATGGCAAAGGAGGCCCAAAAGGAAAATGAGGAGAAGAATGCCTTAAAAAGTCAAATTTGCCAGATGGAAAAAGAATCTCAAAAGTTCACTGAGGAGATTCATTCCTTCAGAGTTAGACTGGAGCAAATGGAAGCTAATGACTTTATGAGAAATCAAGATGCTGTTAAGCAGATCCAAACAAATGAAAGATTAGAAGGCAATGTGAAATATCTCATGGGAAAAACCACTGACCTGGAAAATAGATCCAGGATAGACAATTTAAAAATTATTGGACTACCTGAAAGCCATGATCAAAGAAAGAACCTAGAAATCACCCTTCAAGAAATTCTCAAGGAAAATTGCCCTGATGTTTTAGATCCAGAGGGCAAAATAGAGGTTGAAAGAATCCACTGATCACCTCCTGAAAAAGATCTTAAAAAGAAAACTCCCAGGAATTTTCTAGCCAGGTTCCAGAATCCCCAGATCAAGGAGAAAATACTCCAAGCAGCCAGGAAGAAACAATTTCAATATTGTGGAAACACAATCAGAATAGCCCAAAAGCTGGCAGCTTTTACACTGAGGGATCAAAGGGCATGGAATATGATATTCCAGAGTACAAAAGAGCTGGGACTGAACCCAAGTGTCACCCACCCAGCAAAACTGAGTGTTTTGTTTCTGGGGAAAATATGGTCATTCAGTGGAATAGAGGACTTTCAGGCATTCTTGATGAAAAAACCAGAGTTGAATAGAAACTTTGACATCCAGACACAAGAAGCATGAGATGCCTGAGAAGGTAATCAGTGAAAAGAAATCAAAAGGAACTTATCAAAGTTGAACTATTTACATTCCTAAATGGAAAAACAATAACTGTGTCTGATGATACCTTCCTCATTATGAAAACAATTGAAGAAGGGTATATGGGCATATGAATACATATGTGAATATGTGTATATGTTTACAGGTATACACAGATAGAGGGCACAGTTTGAATTTGGTGGGAAGGGATGATACTTAAGGGGTGAAATTATGAGGTGAGTGAGGAAAGTGGCAAGAGAAGATGGGGAGAGACAGGGTAGGTTAACTATCTTATGTAGAAGAAGCAAGGGGAAGTGGTTGCAAGGGAGGGGGAGAATAGGAAGGCAAAAATGCAAAACCACATTCTCATTGAATTTGGTTCGGGGAGAGAACGATGTACATACTAAATGGGATATCTCAACCTACAGCAGAATAGGGGGAAGGGGGATTAGAGGAGGGATGATGGATGGGAGGGCATCCTTGTGGGGAGGGGAGGTTGGAATACCCACTATAGAAGAGGGACAGGATCAAGTAGGGAATGGACCAGGTTGGGGGTGGGATGAGTGGGAGGGAATTATAAGCAGCCTTGTACAATATATTTACTATGATAATGTTTTGCATAGCTAGACATGTATAACATATACTGAATTACTTAACTCCCCAGAGGGAATGTGTGACAATGGAGGAAGGAAATGGATCTGAAATTCAGGGTCTTAAGATTAAATGTTTCAAATATATAAAAATACTATTATTAATACTCTTTTGCTTGTAATTGGGAGATAAGATGTGGAGGCATTGGGACACAAAGATTCACCTTCCTCTAATGGAAAAGTCAAAAGGGGTATGGGAGAAGGTATGGGAGAGAACAGATTGGAGGAAGTGATATCTTGCAGGACTACTATTCTGGGAGGGTGCGTAGGGGAAAAACAGTGGGGGGGGGGATGGTTGTAACTCAAAATCTGGCGGAAATGAATGATGTAAAACAGAAGTTAATAAAGCATTTGTTTAAAAAAATATAAAAAAAGAGTAATCTGTAGTTCCAGGGAAACTAGAAAAAAAGAATAACCATCTAAAGTCTAGCATTCAAGATTCTCAGAGGAAATCTGGTTTTCAGTTAAAGTGAGAAGTAGTATTATGGCAAAAGCAGAAGCCAAAAAGGGAATTTAATTAAAACAGTGAAAGATATCCAAAGGACACAGGGGAATATAATAGAGCAGTGGGGTCAAACTAAGATGGAAACAGGGTCACTACAATGTATTTTTCTTAAATTAAATTTAATTTTTTGGTCCTTTTGGAGGTGGTAGGGCAGGGAAATTGGGGTTAAGTGACTTGCCCAGGGTCACACAGCTAGTAAGTGTTAAGTGGTCACTACAATGTAAGTAAGGATCTCTACAACATAAATAAATTTGGGTCACAAATTGATTTAGAAACATCATCTGTTTTTATTTATTTTGTTATACATTTCCCAATTACAGTTTCATTTGGTTCAGTCCACATTCAGGAATGTGAGGGCCCTCATGAGGCACAGGGTTCATGTATTTGACACCTTTGTAACAGAGTCAGGATGAAATGAATAAGGATAAGATAAGGAGAGAGTAGAGGCCTGCAACTTTAATCTTATGTCCTAGATCACCAAGTTAAATTTTAAATACAGTAACATGGGGAGGTAGATTGGAATGTAGAATTAATAAAATTAAGCAATAGAAGAACTTAGTGAATTAAATTAGAACTGGAATGTAGAATTTTAGTGTTTTATATTATACCAGCACAATAATTCACTTGCTGCTCAGACTAATGGCAGATGATTGGAGTATGAAATCTCACCCATAGCTGTTCTGCCAAGACTGGTAATGAAAAAGTGCTAGTATTTTACTCTTCTGGATTTTGGTATTTGGAGGAACATTAATAAGAATATATCTCACCTTTATGAATTTCCCTTTTAGGAGACCACTGGGTTAATGGTTTAACAGTAAGTGGTTTAAAAAAATCACTTATTTTTCTTTTCTTAAATTAAAAAAAAACTTTCTAATTCCATATCTGGGTTACATATTTATATTTAAAATTGTGTACTAAAAGGCTGACTGATTTTAGTCTATTTCCAGAATAATAAAGTTATGTCCTTTAGGCACTGCTTAGAAGTAGTTCCACCACTGAAATATCTCATGAGAATTGTAGTGGTTTGATAACAGAAAGAAGTAAAACAGAAAAGGTGTATCAGTACCTAATACTGATTAGTTTTGTAGCATTTCAATATTACCTTAGGTTACCCCTATCTCCAAATAGCAAAGGTAGGAGGAATAGGGATAAAAAATTCTCCTTACTTATCTCCAAAGTCTGGTTTCTTAAGGATTGATGGAAAGATGCAATAAAGTGATTGCTCAAGAAAATGTCCTGTAGGTCATAGCCTCCAGCATTGGGGAGACTTCTAGTCACTTATTTTCCCCTACTCACTAATGCCTTTGTTAAATAGTATGTGTTGGGTTTGAAGGGGATATTTATTCGATAATTTAAACTCCCTTATTGATAAAAAGTTCTTACATCATACCATCAGATATTTAGAGTTGCAAATGGCCTCAAGAGCTATCAAGTTCAACGTCATCATTTATAGATGAAGAAACTGAGACCTAATGAAATTTAATTACTTTTTCAAGATCAAACAGAGAGAAGTGTCTGAGGCTAGATTTAACCTTGGTCTTCCTGACTTCCAAGTGCTTAAAAAATAACTTGACTTTAAAATGAGAGCATCTGTAAAATGAGCTGAAGAAGGAAATGGTAAGCCACTCCATTATCTTGCTTAAGAAAACCCCAAATGGAATCACAAAAGTTGAACATGCCTGAAAAAAACGACTTAATAAAAATTGGAATAGAGTTATGGTAAGGCCTTCTCCAACATTAAATCTATGATCCTATGATCATGCCAAAACCTCAGAGGCGGGGACAATGGGTAAGTGAGACATACCAGGGATGAAAATAAGGAATATAGGAAGACAGAAAATAAGAATAGTGAGACTTGAAAAAAAAAAGACTTGGAATTTAACTTCTTAAAGCAAGAGTAGGAAGAAAATGAATACTATATATTGTAAATAAGACAAAAACCTAATACAAAATTGAAAGGAGATCTAAAGTAAACCAATTGTGTTTTAAATAGAAGCATTGGATTAGATGTTCTTTAAAGCCTCCTCTATTCTTATAATTATATGGTTGTACCAAAACCACATGAGAACATAGAGTTTCTGAGAGACAAGAAGAATAGACTGGGGTGGTGAAGGAACAGGGACTGGGAGTAAAAAAATGAGATATAAGACAGAATTGACCTAGAATTTCAAAGGCTTGGAACTTAATTTCTGAAAGCAAGAATAGAAAGTTATGACAAATTCAAAAATAAAAAGAGTCCAAAATATAACAAAATGAATTCATTTTAGGAAACAGCTGCAAACTACTGACCTAGAAGATTAAGAACAAAGTAATATAGTTTTGAGTAGTAAACTTAGGAATTAGGGTTTGAAGGGGCTTTGTGCTTATAGACATCCAAAGAAGAGAATCTTTTTTTTACTCGAAAGAATTTATTAAGATTGAATACATTCAGGGGGCGGCTAGGTGGCACAGTGAATAGAGCACCGGCCCTGGAATCAGAAGGACCTGAGTTCGGAGCCGGCCTCCAACACTTAATCCACACAAACAAAAACCTAGCCGTGTAACCTTGGGCAAGTTACTTAACCCCAATTGCCCTAAAGGGGCGGCTAGGTGTCGCAGTGACTAAGAGCGACAGCCTCGGAGTTGGGATGACCCGAGATCAGATCCAGCCTCAGAAAATGAGCACCCACGCATAAATAATGACGAGTCGTGTAACCTTGAGCTAGTTACATAACCCCAATTGCTTTATTAAAAAAAAAAAGATTGAATACATTCAGATATTTAAGAAGTTTTAAACAAAAAGAAATAAAAATTATTTAACCCAAATTAGTTAGAAAACCAAAATCATATGGCAGAGTATTCTTTAAACATTCTGTTTATTGAATTTTTTGTCAGAATAATATATTTTTCTTGTCAGAGAAAGGAGAAACAATCCTCTGAAATCCTATACTTTTCATAGTGTTTTCTTCTTTAGACAGGACTACAACCATATTTATGTAATATGACATAAAGGGGGAAATTAGCCACTTTTTTGGATAGCTAGTAATGATTGGTATATAGCCAGGTGATCTAAATAATTTATTAATTATTTTCATTTTGTTTTGTTTCACTTTATATCCAAGTGTTTTAGAACATAGAAAGATTCTGTTTAATATCTTGGATATGTAACCTGGGCCATGACCTACCTGAGTTTTATGCAAATAGGATACTCATGGGACAATGTCAGGAATCATTGCATTATATCTCTATACATGGGAAGCATTTCCTCTTCCCCACAATAAGGGGAATAAAAAATATCCTGGGCCCTTGGGAGAATATTAAGAAAAAATCTATTTTAAAATACAGTAGTTAGAATTGTGCCATATAATAGGCTTCATTAACAAAAAATAAATGATCATTTTTACACAGTACTGAAAATTTGGATTTAGCAATATGTAACATTAGCACTTAAATTTAATTCTGGTCAATCAAACAACATTTAGCAAAAGTAATCCTTTACTTACACACATGTACATTTTACTATGTATGTACATTTTTAGTGAACACCCCAGGGTGACAGATACTGTTTGAGTGATAGTTGTTATATCTAGATACACATATAGTATAGCTCAGTTATCTGAAGGCCTGACTTCTGGTCATTTCTTTTTTTTATTAATAGTATTTATATATATTTGAAACATTTAATCTTAAGACCTTGAATTTCAGATCCATTTCCTTCCTCCCTTGTCACCCATTCCCTCTGGGGAGATAAGTAATTCAGTATATGTTGTATATGTCTAGCTATGCAAAACATTATCATAGTAGTTATATTGTACAAGGCTGCTTATAATTCCCTACCCCTCATCCCAACCCCCACCTGGTCCATTCCCCACTTGATCCTGTCCCTCTTCCATAGTGGGTACCTCCAACCTCCCCTCCCCGCAAGGATACCCTCCCATCCATCATCCCTCCTCTCATTCCCCTTCCCCCCATTCTGCTGTAGGTTGAGATGTCCCACCTAGTATGTATGTCATTCTCTCCCTGAACCAAATTCAATGAGAATGTGGTTTCACCTTTTTGCCTTCCTATTTTTCCCCTCCCCTGTAACCACTTCCCCCTGCTTCCTCCTGAGATAGTTTACCCCACCCTTTCGCTGCTCATCTCCTCTTGCCACTTTCCTCTCTCACCTCACAACTTCACTCCTTGAGTATCCTCCCTTCCCATCAAATTCAATCTATGCCCTCTATCCATATATAACTGTAACCATATACATACACATTCACATATGTATTCATATGACCATACACCCTTCTTCCATTATTTGCATACTGAGAAAGATTTCATCAGTCACTGTTATTGTTTTTCCATATAGGAATGTAAATAGTTCAACTTTGATAAGTTCCTTTTGATTTCTTTTCCCTGATTACCTTCTGAGGCATCTCTTGCTTCTTGCATTTGGATGTCAAATTTTCTATTCAATTCTGGTTTTTTCCTCAAGAATGCTTGAAAGTCCTCTATTCCACTGAATGACCATATTTTCCCCTGAAATAAAATACTCAGTTTTGCTCTGTAGGTGACCCTTGGGTTCATTCCCAGCTCTTTTGCCCTCTCGAATATTGTGTTCCATGCCCTTTGATCCCTCAGTGTAGAAGCTGCCAGGTCCTGGGCTATTCTGATTGTGTTTCCACAATATTGAAATTGTTTCTTCCTGGCTGCTTGTAGTATTTTCTCCTTGATCTGGGGATTCTGGAACCTGGGTATAATATTCCTGGGAGTTTTCTTTTTGGGATCTTTTTCAGGAGGTGATCACTCCTTTCAAGTCTGTGAGATTTATTTTCTCCTGAAATGAATTTTCCTTCCACATATAAAGCCCAAGTGCTGAAGAACTGATACTTTCGAAGACAGTAATATTAACTTTTATGGTAAATTTTATTGAAATTATGTTGAATTTGGAAATTAGCAAATGTATTCTTTAAAAATATGAACAAAAAGAAATGCAGAAAAAATACTACTTCAAGCTATTGAAGAGAAGGGATTGCCCCCCCCCCAAAAAAAAAACCGGGGAAGGGGGGCAAAAAATGGAGTGGAGAGAGCAGAGTCCTCCAAGGCCTGTGCAAGAAATGGTCCATAACAGTAATTGTTCTAACAGCTAGAGGGTGTCTCCTGCCTATTATACTGTAATAGTTTTTGTTTTTGTTTTTTTCTGGGTTCTTAACACTGCCCTACCTAAATTGTCCTGCAGCATGTAACTGTGACATAGAGAAGTATGGTACATTGAAAAGAGAGTTGGGTAGAGAGCCTGGAGACCTTGAGCGTAGCTTTAGTACCTGTTAGTTCCTGTTACCATGATCAAGTCATTTTACCTCTAGGGGTCTCAGTTTCCTTTTATGTAAAATAGCTAGAACCAGATTTCCATTACCTACCTCACAGTGTTGTTGGGGAGAAAGTACTTTGTGAATGAATGGCAGAAAGAGGAACTACTACATATCTCAGAGAGATAGGGATAAAGTACTTTTATAAACTTTAAAGCCTTGTATCAATGCAAATTATTACTTTTTATACTTTTTAGACATATCACTTAAAAAATCAGGCTCTTTTTATCATTTTGATAACCAGTATAACCAGCTAGCTGCACCTTTCCCATATATTGGAAAGATCCTGGGGAGGAATTGGAGTGCTATAGCTTCCTCTTGCTAGTCTTCTTCCCTTCCCTCTTTTCCTTCTCTTCCTTTTCTTCCTTCTCCTCTCCCCTTCCTTCTCTTCTTCCCTCCACTTATTCTCTAAGGATGTAGCTATAATTTTGGTCACAGGGACTTTGACAGCTATAACATAACCCCAGTACTTCATTTTACCTGTCCAGGGCCTTGTTCCTTTAAATAGAGACCTGATTAAAATTCATTGATTAAGGAAAAAGAGTAACTAATTCAGAAGTTGTTAGCTTTTTGTGTATGTGTCCTAATCCCTTTGGCAGTCTGGTGAAATCTATGGACCCCTTCTCAGAATACTGCTTTTCAATGCCTCACTTACACAGGATTCCAAAGGAAACTAAAAGTTAGTAAAAATTAAAATGTATTTTCCCCTATGAATCTCTGAAATCAATCTCTAAACGCTTGGATGGTTGTCTATAGACCTGAGGTTAAGAAACACTGTTCTGATGGGAAGAAAGGGCATCATACTAATGGGGTGATAGAGTTTTGCCATGCTACTTGTAAACATGAGATTTGGTGAATAGATGTCCTTTTACTATGAATCCAAGCACCACCAAATTGTCAAAAATTATGAAAGATAATATGAACCCTGCTTAGTTTTATGAACATTAAGACATATTTATGAATATTTATGAAAGATAGTAACAAAGGATAAGCAAGCATGACTAGTGCTGGGAATGACTGCAAAACCAATAAGCAGATATACCCTTAAGCACTGCACTGTTACCCAGAGAAATGCTTCTTCCAATTATAAGGGAAACATTTTAATATAGCATTTTCTAAACATGCTTATATATTTTTAAAATTGGAAATATTTGGTTTAAAGTCTCAGGTAAAAGATTCAGTTATAGAAACTATCCCTTTATACTCTAACATGCCAACCTGTTAATTAATACAATATAAACATATAGTATATATGTAAAACTTTATATAAATAAAATGATGTTCACATAGATTTTCTCACTTTTTCCCCCAGAGAAACCCTGAGGGACAGGTAAGAGAGGTGCTATTATCCTCATTTTGTAATGAAAACATTAATTTCAAATAGGTTAAATGATCACATAGTTTAAAAGCAAGAGGGCCAGAATTTGAACTCAAGTCTTAAGATTTCTGATCCATTTTTCTTTCCACCATATTTTAGTGTTTGGGTAAACTTCTGTTTACTGTACAATTCTCAAACTATTCACTCTGGAATACTCTTTCCCATAACACTAAGATTTTTCAGTTTACTCCTATGCTCCAGTCAAATGCCTGTTTTTGAAAATTATTTGCAGCTCAAAACCCCTATACATGTTGACTTCTGTTAGAATGTGAGTTCCTTGATAGTAGGGGATGTCTTATTATTTGTATCCTCAGAATTTAGCACAGTGCTTTGTACGTAGCAAACATTTGATAAATGTTTCATCCATCAGTATATCCATTCATGACTAATTCTAAATAGAATCCTTCACTCACCTAGATCCTGGCCTATTTGAGATTCATATACCTACAGTTTGCTTTACAAGGTAGGTAGCATCCTGGCTTTAGAAGTGTGTGTGTGTGTGTGTGTGTATGTGTGTGTGTGTGTGTGTGTGTGTTTGTGTGTGTGTGTATCTGTCTGTCTATTTATCTGTCTGTGTAGCAACAATGGCAGTAGCCTCTGTAATACCCTTACATTGTGGATCTTCTCTTGCTCATTCTACAAGAGCCTTTCCAGGTGACACTAATCAGACATTGATTGATACTTCCTCTCTTTTTCTAGCTATTTACCAATGAAGTCTATGGGGGCATAAGCTGTAAATTCAGTTTTCCATACTAGAATGTCCTCCCCTATGCTACCCCCATATTTCCCTCCGTATATTAGTTGAGTGACTCAAAAATCCAAGGGTGATTTTTAGAGTCCCTAGCCAGGGTTGGGGAGCCTGTGGCCCCCTAGGTCCTCAAGTGCAGCCCTTTGACTGAATCCAAACTTCACAAAATAAATCCTCTTAATAAATGGTTTTGTTCTGTAAAACTTGGACCCAGTCAAAAGTACAGACCAGAGGACTAAGAAGGCCACACACATGTGCCCTCAAGGCTGCAGGTTCCCTACCCCTGCCCCAGATTATCTCTGGAGTAGAGCCCACCCAACTAAACATCCTAGAATGAGTTATAACTGAGATTAGTCAAGGCATAAAATAATTCTTTCCCCCTCATCCCCTACACTTACTCTTCTATTTGATTCCTTTTGTTGCTCAAATTTCCAGGTTCACTCAAAGTGCTGCTTCTATTACATTCCTCTCTCTCATCAGATCATTGCTGCCCAGTTTTTAAATCCTTCACAGAATCCCCCATGCATTCCAAATCTGATTCTACCCACATCGCTGCTTTCATTTCCTCTCACACTATATGTTGCTTCTCTCCATCTGGCATGGCCTATGAAGTCAAGGCAAGAGACAGGTTAAGTGACTTTCTCAAGATTATCCATTTTATCAGGGGTGAAATTGGATATAGGCAGCAAGGCTGGAGTCTCCAAAGACTTGCTTCATCATGAAGTCACCAAATGACATCTGAAATCCTCATGACATTCCTATTTAATGCCACTCCCGTATCTTCAGTTATTTGTCTTTATTTCAGGAGCAATGCTTCCTGACAAAACACCTTAGGTTGATTAATAATTAATGTTAATCACAGGACAATAGTACAATCTGTCCACATCAGGAAATGTCTCTGTGTTGCCCTGGCAATAGTCACACTTTGATTCCCCCCCCTCCCTTTTTCTTTCCTTTGGCTAGAGGCACCTCTTGTTCATTGTTGATTTAGAAATAGCCTCCCACCCAGTAGCTATAGTAACAGCTTGCAACAAGTTTCTGCTAACACTACAGCTTCTCTCCCAGCTCAGCTCTGCAGGGCACAAGCTTCATTTCTGCTAATTGTCACAGACTCTGATTTAGGAAACAATTAGGATCAGGCAGCTTATATTGGTCTTTCAATTTGAAATTGTTCATTTGAGAATGATAGAGCCTTTTACATGGGATGGAATATTAAGACTCAACTGTTCAAACATATACAAATATACAAGTGATACACTTATAATATAAATACAGCATATATATATATATGTATATATATATATATATATGGGTGGGTGGGTGTGTATGGAAAATATGGCTACAGCACATATATGTGTGTATACAGCCTATATATGTTTTTTTTTAAAGACAATAAATATTAGGTAGCAAGAAAGAACAGTGAATAGAGCTTTAGACCTGGAAATCAAGAAGAACTTGAATTCATATCTGACCCCAGAAACATTAGCTATGTGAGTGATTTAACTTCTGCTCCAGTTACCTCAAGTGCAAAATGTGCTCCTACTTCACAGGATTGTGGAGAGAATAAAATGAAATAATATCCGTAAAGTGATTGGCAAATTTAAAGTTCCACACAATAATAGCTAGCTAGCATTTAATAATAACATTTCAGGGTGGCTAGGTGGCGCAGTGAGTAGAGTGTTGGCCCTGGAGTCAGAAGGACCTGAGTTCGTATCCGACCTCAGATACTTAACGCACACACAAACAAAAAACCTAGCTGTGTGACCTTGGGTAAGTTACTTAACCCCAATTGCCCTCCAAAAAAAAAAGCAAAAAAAATGATAATAACATTTCTATTATTATAAAAATAGAAACAGAGGCACATAATTTTATTAAGGAGCATCACTGATATCCATAACAGTGACATTCTTCCCACTAACATCACTTTATTTGTGCCCTATAACAGCCTTATGGGGTATGGGATCAATCCCATAAGAGATAAGTTTGATAGGTATTAAACACACACACACACACACACACACACACACACACACACACACACACACACACAAAGACACATTTCAAAGATGAGGTGACCGAGCCTCAGTGAGCTTAAATAACTTGGCTATCTGAGTTTCTGGGGCAAGATCTGAACCTAGTTCCAAGTCTAGCACACAGTCAAATTGGCCATATTGCCTCTCTTTGTAAAACCTGATATTTACATAGATCTTTAAGTGTGAAAAAGCAGTTTATATATCATGTGATTCTAATAAAACTACAGGTATTACTACCTCCATTTTAATGATGAGGAGAAAGTCTTCTGAGATATCATGATCACACCTTTTATATTTTAGTCCAAAATACATTGCATAAATAGACACATATACATGCATGTCTGTATATGTATGTGTATATTATGTATATGTATGTATGCATATATGTGTATATATATGTCATCAGTTATGGATCTCTCCTTACAATGATGGATTATGACTATATGGAGTTAGCAGTCATATTAAGTTTATAAGAATTTCAAGAATTATAGTAAAACACCTTCAGTAAAGAAAAGACATTTAGAGTTTCTGAACAACATTTCATCTTTTCCAGGATGATTTGTTTCTCCAGAAAGTAGAAATTTCAACTGTAAGAAGGCAGAAAATATCTGGAAAAACTCAAAGCAAAAGTTATTTATAAGAGTCAATAGTGAATAGAAAGTGCTTAGTGCTGGGATATAAAGGTAAATCACAACAGAAATTCACAGTGTAATAGGGGATAGAAAAAGCAAACTACTGTGTAGAAAAGATGATTATTATTAAGTTTTCACTCTCCATTTTTTTTAAATTTAGGGACGAAATCTCTCTATTGTCCAATGCCAAGGGTACTTCATACACACAGAAGGGCAAAATAAAAGCAATAGCAAAGAGTAATTCGAGTTACATTTCCTACTAATTTATATGATGAACCCTGGTTAAAAACAATGGAAAAATGATACCACAAATGTTAAACTAAATCCAACCTCTCCCCCCAAAGACTAGGTGCCCTCTGAGGCTCTTTCCAAATCTGAGATACTTAATCTTTCAATAAAACTAAGGGTTATAAAAAGTGGATGTGAGAAAGAAGCACAGGTGCTCTAAACATTGTGAACAGCCGACGTAAAGGCACACAGTTAAGAGATAAAAAGGCCATGTTGAGGCAATAGCAAATAAGTCAGTTTAATTTGATCACTGTATGCACGAAGTGAAATAATGTGAAATAAACATGGAAAGTTAGGTTAAATTGTAAATGCTTTTAAATATTAAGCTGATGAGTTTGTAATTTAATCTATATGTGATCAATCAACATGTATTTATGAAGTATTTTTGGGTGCCAGGAATTGTACTAGGTTCCAAGGAATCTGATAATGGTAAGGGAATTTGAAGATCTTCCCTGTCCTTTACTGGGCCTCACTTGGAGCCCAACAAGGAATGCTTGGGGGGAGGCTTGGTTATGAGGTTTCTTACTTTGTAATTAGGTCACAAAGGTTGTTATGTCCTCTGACCCTGAAGAAATATAAATATATAAATACATACAGACACACACAAACACACAGACACACAGACACACACACACATATACAGAGAGAGAGAGAGAGAGAGAGAGAGAGAGAGAGAGAGAGAGAGAGAGAGAGAAAGAGAGAAAGAGCCTGAGGTGAGGTTTTGCTTTGGGGCTCACTTATGGAAATTGTTGTGTGATTTGGCCAGATGAGACTCTGGCCAATAGTTGAAGTTGCCAGATTTGAAAACCCCGATGTTGGTGCTTTTCCATCTGATAACTATATAAGTATGTATGTAATGGTTAAAACAGCTAGAAGCCCTTCTGTTTGTCTGTTGAACTGAGTTATTTTCTCTGTATTTTTTGTCTGCTTGTAATTTCTGTTTCTATTTTCTCTGAAGTTCAGGGTGTTGGCCTTTCCCCCTGAACTAAGTGAGTGACATATATGCTTGATTAAAGTAAAATTGCTAACCCCCTTTGAGTTGCTTTCCTTTTTTTTTTTCAAATGCTTTATTAACTTCTGGTTTACATCATTCATTTCTGTCAGATTTTGAGTTACACTCTTTTGCCCGTTTTTCCCCTACCCACCACCCCAGAATAGCAGTCCCATAGGCTATCCCCTAATCCAATCTGCTTTTTCCCATGTCTTCTCCCAAACCCTCTTCAACTTTTCTAGTAGGGCAAGGTGAATCCTCTTGCCCAATGCCTGCACATTTTATCTCACAATAATAAGCAAAGTAGTATTAATCATAGTATTTATATTTTAAACAATTGGATTTTTAAAGGAAGATGAACAACTCAGTATATACTGTACATATGTAGCTATGCAAAATGTTACTATAGTAGATATATTGTAAGAGACTGACTATATTTCCCTCCCTCATATCACACCTCCCATCTGGTCCACTCCCCACTTTGGTCCTGTCCCTTTTCAAAAGTGAGTGCTTCCAAATTCCACCAAGCAGCCTGCCGTCCCCTCCATTGTCCCCTCTCTCATCCCCATTCTCCCCTACTCTCCTGTAGTGTGAGAGACCCTATTTAGTATGTATGTCATTCTCTCCCTGATCCAAATTCAATGAAAATAAGGTTTCGCCTTCTTGTTCTTCCCCTCCCTTGTAACTATTTTCCCTTGCTTCTTCTATATGAGATAATTCACCCCATTCTGTCTCTTCCCATATCCTCTCATTATATTACTCCCTCACCTCTTAATTTCACCTTTTAAGTATCATCCCTTCCTATTAAATTCAACCTATGCTCTGTATCTACATATACCTGAAAACACATACACACATATTTACACATGCATTCATATGCCCATATAACCTTCTTCAACAATTTTCATACTGAGAAAAGTTTCATCAGTTACAGTTATTGTTTCTCCCTGTAGGAATGTAAATAATTCAACTTTGATAAGTTCAGAATGATTTCTTTTCCCTGTTTACTTTTTCAAGCCTCTCTTGCTTCTTGTATCTGAATGTGAAATTTTCTATTCAACTCTGGTTTTTTCCTCGAGAATGTTTGAAAGTCCTATATTCCATTGAATGACCATATTTTCCCCTAAAACAAGATACTCATTTTTGCTGTGTAGGTGATTTTTGTTTTTTTTTAAACAAATGCTTAATTAACTTCTGTTTTACATCATTCATTTCTGCCAGATTTTGAGTTACAATCATTTTCCCCCCTGTTTTTCCCTTAACCACCTTCCCAGAATAGCAGTCCCACATGGTATCACTTCCTCCAATCTGCTCTCTCCCATACCTTCTCCCATACAACCTTCTACTTTTCCATTAGAGGAAGGTGAATCTCTGTGTCCTAATGCCTGCACATCTTATCTCCCAATTATAAGCAAAAGAGTATTAATAATAGTATTTATATATATTTGAAACATTTAATCTTAAGACCTCAAATTTCAGATCCATTTCTTTCCTCCCTCAACACTCATTCCCTATGGGAAGATAAGTAATACAGTATATGTTGTACATGTCTAGCTATGCAAAACATTACCATAGTAGATATATTGTACAAGGCTGCTTATAATTCCCTCCCACTAAGCCCACCTTCCACTTGGTCCATTCCCTACTTGATCCTGTCCCTCTTCTATAGTGGGTATTCCAACCTCCCCTCCCCCCAAGGATGCCCTCCCATCCATCATCCCTCCTCTCATCCCCCTTCCCCCTATTCTGCTGCAGGTTGAGATATCCCATTTAGTATGTATGTCATTCTCTCCCTGAACCAAATTCAATGAGGATGTGGTTTTGCCTTTTTGCCTTCCTATTCTGCCCCTCCCTTACAACAACTTCCCCTTGCTTCTTCTACATGAGAAAGTTAACCCTACTGTGTCTCTCCCCATCTCCTCTTGCCACTTTCCTCTCTTACCTCATAATTTCACCCCTTGAGTATCCTCCCTTCCCAACAAATTCAACCTATACCCTCTATCCATATATAACTGCAAACAGATATACACACATTCACATATGTATTCATATGGCCATACACCCTTCTTCCATTATTTTCATAGTGAGAAAGATTTCTTCAGTCACAGTTATTGTTTTTCCATATAGGAATGTAAATAGTTCAACTCTGATAAGTTCCTTTTGATTTCTTTTCCCTGATTACCTTCTCAGGCATCTCTTGCTTCTTGTGTCTGGATGTCAAAGTTTCTATTCAACTCTGGTTTTTTCACCAAGAATGCTTGAAAGTCCTCTATTCCACTGAATGACCATATTTTCCCCTGAAACAAACCACTCAGTTTTGCTGGGTAGGTGAACCTTGGGTTCAGTCCCAGCTCTTTTGCACTCTGGAATATCATATTTCATGCCCTTCAATCCCTCATTGTAAAAGCTGCCAGGTTCTGGGCTATTCTGATTGTGTTTCCACAATATTGAAATTGTTCCTTCCTGGCTGCTTGTGTATTTTCTACTTGATCTGGGGATTCTGGAACCTGGCTAGAAAATTCCTGGGAGTTTTCTTTTTAGGATCTTTTTCAGGAGGTGATCTGTGGATTCTTTCAACCTCTTTTTGCCCTCTGGATCTAAAACCTCAGGGCAATTTTCCTTGAGAATTTCTTGAAGGGTGATTTCTAGGGTCTTTCTTTGATCGTGGCTTTCAGGTAGTACAATAATTTTTAAATTGTCTCTCCTGGATCTATTTTCCAGGTCAGTGGTTTTTCCCATGAGATATTTCACATTGCCTTCTAATCTTTCATTTGTTTGGATCTGCTTAACAGCATCTTGATTTCTCATAAAGTCATTGCCTTGCATTTGCTCCAGTCTAACTCTGAAGGAATGAATCTCCTCAGGGAACTTTTGAGATTCTTTTTCCATCTGAAAAATTCGACTTTTTAAGGCATTCTTCTCCTCATTGCCCTTTTGGGCCTCCTTTGCTAATAGTCTATTGTTTAAAGTGTTGTTTTCCTCAGTCAGGCTGTTGACCCTCATTTCATGCTTTTCCTGCATCCTTCTCATTTCTCTTCCCAATTTTTCCTCCACTTCTCTTATTGATTTTTAACATCCTTCTTAAGGTCCTCTATCGCCTGTAACCCGCTCATATTTTCCTCTGCGGCTACTGGAGCAGGATTTCTGACCTCACAGTCTTCTGACTCTTCCATGCTTCAATCCTCTTTGCCCCCAAAGTAGGAGTCTAAGGTTGCATTTTTCTGCTTAATTTGTTTCTTTGCCTTGGTATGTTGCCACTTAATTACTTGACTTTTGGGCTTCTTGCCACAGTATAGCTCTGCCGCCAGACAGGGCCAGACAGGGGAACTTTCATCCTGAATGTGTGTGGAGGGGGTAGGCGACTTCGGTTTCTGGCAAGCTGGAAATCCACCCACTACCTCCACCCCAGATCACAGTCCATATCCAGGGAGGTTAAAGCAAGAGCGATTACTCCTCACACTGGTAGCTTGGTCCCCCTACATGCTGCAAGCCATAAGCTGAAGCTGCCATGTGGGGGTCTTGCCTGGCCACAGAGCCTTAGTGGCTTCTTGCCCCGGGGGCAAAGGCCAACCATGCTCCCAAGTACTGGACCCCAAAGTCCACATTCCACTGATCTCTCACTTTATCCTTCAATCTCTGTGTTGTTCATTCTGGAAACTGCCACAGCTCCTGATGATCTGAAGTCCCTCCAGCTGGTGGTTAGTCAGTGTGGCAATGGGGCTAAAACCTCAGCTTTCTCGAATCTGTGGTCGGCTCCCAGAGTGCATTGGCCGATTCCTGCTGGACTGCTGGGCTGTCCTCAGCAGGAGGTTAACTTCTCTGTTTCATTTTGTCAGTTCTATAGCTCCAAAGTTTGTTCATAGTCCCCTTTTACATAAATTAGGGAAGGTGGAAGATTGCCATATATTTTGAATCCTCACTTATATTCTGCTGTGCACATGATATGCTTTGATATGCTTTTTTCTCCTTATTTTGTACTTAAGTTTCAATATTTAAGTTTATGGTATGTTTCTTTTTTTTCTCTACTCTGTATTTGAGTTTTAGTGTTTGAGTCTAAGATAAAAAAAGAACAAGCAAGTAGTCCATGTGATTGGATCACAGAGCATATACAGGGGAGTAAGGTATACAAAGAATTGTAAGGTTAAAAGGGACCAAATTATGAAGATATTTAAAATCAAACAGAGGATTTTATATTTGATCCTCAAGATAATAGCAAGGAAGCAATAAACTACAGTTTATCGAATGGGAGGGATTAAGGGTGGGATATGATGGTTAGACCTGTGCTTTAGAAATGTTACTTTGGAAACTGCGTCTGCACTGGAGCAAGAAATATCTTGAAGAAAAGAAAGAAACAAGAAGCCAATTATAATAGTCTGAGGAAGAAGTGAAGATGACTTCAGGTGGGTGGTAAGAGTGTTAGGGGAGAGAGGAAGGCATATAAAAGCTATGGTAGTTAGAATTGGCAGGATTTGTCAAGAGATGAGATTTCGGTGGAGGGTGGTGAGAGAGAGTGAGGAGTTGAGGAGGACACTTAAGGTGTGAGCCTGGGTAACGGAAGAAGGGTAGTATCATGCTGCAAGAGAAAGAAGTTTAATTAAGTTTAATTAGTTTTGTTTTGTTTGGGGGATACAATGAAATCAATTTTGGACATGCTAAGTTTAAGTGTCTACAAGACATCTAGTTTGAGATGGACAACAAGTAGATGTAGACATGGATGTCAGGAGAGAGCTAAGGACTGCACAAATAGATTTGAAAATTATCTGCAAAGAAATGAAAATTTAAAACATAAAAGGGCACATAAGAGAGTAATTAAGAATAGCTAAGGTCATCCTGAAGCATGTGAGTAAGTCTCTGAGTCAAAGGTAAAGAGCAAGTGCATTCCGGGCACAAGGAATAACCAGGGCAAATACACAAAGAAGGAAAACAGAGTGTTTTGTTTGAAGAACAGAGAGGCCAGGTAGGCTGGAGTAAAGGAGTAAGTATAATGTCCAATGTAGCAGGAAAAAAAAAATTTGATTAGAATCAGACTATGTAGGGCTTTTAAATAATAAATAGTGATGGTTATATTTCATGGCAGAAGCAATAGAAAGTCACTGAAATTGATTTTTTTTATTTCATTTATCACATGGTCAGATTTGTGCTTATAGGCAGCAGCCTATAATTGGTATAGCCTTGAAGCATGATCAATTAAGAAGGTAAGAGGTGAGGTAATGAGGGCTTGATCTTCAGTGGTAATTGTGTGAATGGATAAAAGGGTCATTTCTGAGATATGTTTTAAAGGTAGAAAGAGAGAGAACTGGCAACTAAATGGGTATATGAGACAAGGAAAAGTGAAGGGTGAAGGATGGTGCTGGGACCACAACCCTAAGGCACTGGAAAGATGGTGGCGCCTTCAACAGAGTCAGGGATATCTGGAATAGGAGATGGTTTATGGGGAAAAATAATGGGCTCAATTTCCACCATGTTGAATTTAAGACCACTCCAGGATGCAGTTTGAAATATCCAATAGGCAAATGTTGATCCAGCATTGAAGTTTAGAGAAAGACCAGGGGTAGATATTTAGATTTGGAGATCACCTTAATAGAAATGAAAGAAAATATACCAGGGGTTCTCTGTTACCAAGAAAGAAACTCTAGGATCCAAAACAAAACCTTAAGGGACAACTGTAGTTGGGGGGGGGCCTGGTGTGGGTGATGAGGTAGTAAGGAAGGCTATGAAGTGGTAGTTACTTAGGTAGAAAAAGAAGCAGGAGACATAGTTGAGAGATGTTTCAAATCTGGATGAGGAGAAAGATAACAATGCCCTCAACAAACATAAGGAAGTTTGGAGAAGTGGTTTCAGGGAAGGGAGATACAATGATTTCTGTATTAGATATGAAGAAATTGACATTCCTAGGTGTAGGTGTTTATCAGGGAGTTGATAATGGAGGACTGGAGCTCACTAGAGAGATTAGGGTTGGAAATAATGATATGGGATTCCTATCTACATAGAAATAATAAAACCTTAAGAATCTGATAAGATAATAGAGAGAATATACTAAAGAGGGGCCAGGATATACCTTAGGGGATCACTCATAGATAAGTTAGAGAATGCAGATGATCAACCAGCAAAATAGTAAATTGAGGTGTGGTAACAAGAGAAGAAGCAAGAGATGGCAGATTAGCCCATGCTAGGGTAGGAGACAGTATCCAGGGCAAGAGGATAAACCACACCATATAAGTATTGCTTGCGAGAACTAGGAATAGGTAGCTGAGTAAAGACTTTGTAAGTATCATGAAGCTGTCTTTGAGTGTTTATTGTGCCATCATGTGGGAAAGGGACAAGGAATGGGTTTCCTTGTACCAGAGGACAGAAGTAGAAATTACTGGGATACAGATATCAGGTAGTTAGGAGGAAAACTGCCTCAGAGCCGGATCTAGCCGTCGATGAAATGAGCTTTCTTTTCAGCCATTTATTTATTTAGTTTTTAGTTTTCAACATTTACTTTTATAAGATATTGATTTCTAAATTTGCCCTTTCCTTCCCTTCCCCCTCCCCAAGTGATTAAATGTATTGCAACAGTATATTATGGAAGAAGAATCAGAACAAAAAGGAAAAAAAAAAACAAAAGAAAAGGAAAAAAGAGTAAATAGCATGCTTTAAATATGCATTCATACTGCATAGTTTGTTCTCTGGATGTAGATAGCACTTTCCATCTTAAGTCTTTTGGATTATCCTAGATCATTGCATTCCTGAGAAGAACTAAGATTATCAAAGCTGGTCATCACACAATGTTACTCTTGTCTTGCACATTGTTCTCCTGGTTCTGCTCACTTCACTAAGAATCAATTCATATAAATCCTAGATTGGTTCCGTAATCTGCCTGCTCATCACGAAATGAAGTTTCCAAAAAGTTTAAATTTCTCATTCCTGGAAGTCTTCAAATAAAGGTTAAATGAGCAGTTTGGGGGATTCATAAATTTATTAGTAATTAGACTCAACCACAAGAGTTTATGATTCTAGGTTCCCATGAAGCAAGGAGGTATGGAAATATAATTTTGGTTACTTTAAAATTCAAACAAAAGAAAGAGACATATTTTTCATTTGGGTAGTCAGAGCTAACAGTCCGGTGATTTTGATTAGATTTGAATGAAATGATTCTCTGAACATGGTCAGGGACTGTCCTACCAATTATAGTGCCCCTACTTTCATTATATTGTACATTAAATAGAAAATTGTCTTTGTCTTAGTCTATTCCATTCCACTTTTTATATTTATTTTTGCTCAGAACTGATTTTTTATCTGTGAATATGGCATATCTGGTTGATAGGAAGTCATATCCCATGTCAAATGGTACTTTTTGTTTTGTAAAATATATTTGACACCACAATTGCCCTCCAAAAAGCAATATATATATAACATAACTTAAACCTGACTGAATAATATACTGTCATAAATTGTATAATTGGGGGATGGAGCCAAGATGGCAACATAGAATCAGGAAAACTCCATGAGCTCCCCCCATAAAAACTTCAAAGACCTATAAAATATGACTCTAAACAAATTTTAGAGCTACAGAACCCACAGAGTGACAGAGAGAAATAAATTTCCCAGTGAAGGCATCCCAGCAAGCTGACAGGAAGGGTCTTTTTCCGTGAGCTAGGAGCTGAGCTTAGCCCCGTGATAGCCTATGATTTTAGCCCCAGGGCAGCCCTACCAGCAGTGGCTAGAGCAATGTCAGGAGAGTGGATCACCAGCAGCTGTGTTGGTTTCCAGAATTATCAACCCATAAATGCAAAAGACAGAGTAAAAGGACAGTATGGATCTCTGTCAGAGCTGGTGGGGGTGGGGGAATGGTCCATCATCTTCCACCTCGGGTGAAAGGTGGGGGAGGCATGGCGGCCCTGAAGCTGCCACAGCATGGCTGCTTCAGTGCTCCTGGCCTGCAGATCATAAGGGGATCAAGCAAGCATTAAGAGGTTAATTACTTTCTTCAATCTGCTTGGGTCTGGATCTCTGCCTTGGGTAGAGGACCTGGGGTTTGTGACCAGTGAGCCAGAGTGTGTGGGGGCTGCAGGTAAGGCATCCAACTAACAACTCTGGCAGCTGCAAAAAACCCAGCAATTTCGAACAAAGCTCTCCTTTCTGGAAGCAGAGGTCTGCTGTGGCAAAAAGCTCAAAAGATAAGTAATTGAGTGACAACATGAGCAAGCAAAGGAAGCAAAGCAAGCACAAGAATCAAACCTTAGATTCCTTTTATTGGGGACAAAAAGGATCGAAGCATGGAATGGGAGGAAGACAACGAAGTCAGAACTCCTGCACCAATAGCTTCCAAGGAAAATATGAATTGGTTATGGGCCATTGGAGGAGCTCAAGAAGGATTTTGAAAATCAAGTAAGAGAAGTGTAGGACTAATTGGGAAGAGAAATGAGAGTAATACAAGAAAATCCTGAAAAAAGAGTCAATAACCTGACTGAAGAAAATAACACCTTAGAACAGACTAACTCAAATGGCAAGAGAGGCCCAAAAAAAGCCAATGAGGAGAAGAATGACTTAAAAAGACAAATTTGCCAGCTGGAAAAAGAATCTCAAAAGCTCACTGAAGAGAATTATTCCTTCAGAATTAGGTTGGAGCAAATGGAAGCTAATGGCTTTATGAGAAATCAAGATACTATGAAACGTATAACTGAGGAATTGCATAACTATGCTACCACAAATGGTTAAGCCTTTAATTCTTGCCAGGAAATCATCACTTTGCAAGGTTTAATTCCCCATTGAAATCATTTTTAGTATTGTTAACTGGTTAAATATATGATTTGTGTTAAATCTTGTTATTTGCAATTATAAAAGCTTGTACAAGTAGTACTGTTCTTGAATTACACCTCAGTTTGGTGTAAAGGTAACAGAATTTAAAGATCTTCTTGGAGCGAAATAAGAGAACTTACTTAGGGGAGGCATGTTTTTCAGGAAGGCCCACACCTTTTGTTACTTTGTAATTAGGCAGTGGGTCACAAAGGTTTTAATGTTCTTGGACCCTGGAGAAGCCTATATATAATCCAGGAGGTGAGGTTTTGCTTTAGGTATCACTTATGGGAAGGGTTGTGTGATTTGACCAGATGAGACTCTGGGCAACCATTGAGTGCCCCAGCCTTGAAAACCCAGATGTTGGTGCTTCTCTCTCTGGTAATTAATAGTGTATGAATGTAATTGTCAGTCAACAAGAAGCCCTTTCTATTAGTCTTCTGAATTGTGTTATTTTCTCTCTTTTTATTTTCTGAAGTTGACTTTTCCCCTGAATTAAGTGAATGATATTTATGTTTGATTAAAATAAAATCATAAACCCTTTTTGAGTTGCCTTCCTTTATAATAGCAGATCAAAGAACCTGTGCTATCAGTCGTCCTGAGTGTGCTAGGATGCTTGCTCTTACACTTGGACAGTTAGTCCTGAATTGTACCCAGTACTTCAAGTTAGATGAATGCTCAAATATCTGTGCTATTGTGCATTCCAAATTTTTGGAATCCTTGTACCTGAGAGTATTATATGGTTGTACATAGACCTACTTTGTATTCTTCACCTAGTGAATATCTAGAATTGACCTTTTTTTAAAGGAAAATAACAGTGACTTCCTTAGTTTTGACCCCTATCAGCTAGATTTATATTAGCAGCATTCTTTCCAATTGTTTCTATCATGTTCCCAATTCCCCACCCTCCCTCCCTGCCCTGCCCTGTCATGTTCTTTCAACTATAGTCAAATTCTTTACTTTATTAGGAGTATAAGGAAATACAAGCAAATAGATATCATCTTCCCTGGTCCTTGTTCAATTCAATTCACTCAATATATTGAGAATATACTATGCCCAAAACACTGTGCTATGGGGAGGAGAATTAAAGAAGGAGAATAAGCATTTATACAGTGCTTACTATGTGATAGCTCTTAATCTTTACAAATGTTATATATTTAATTTTACCAACAACCTTGCAATGAGCTATTATATATCTTCTTTTACAATAATAGTAACTGTGGCAAACAGAAGTTGTGACTTGCCCAGGGTTACACAGCTAGCAGGTATCTCGGGTCAAATTTGAACTCAGGTCTTCCTTACTCCAAGATCAACACTCTATTCACTAAACCACCAGTTCCCAGAATCTGATAGTATTATAGAAAAGAGAGATTGCTGGAGTGGAAAATTGGGCACTTATATTCTAAAACTGGCTTATAACTATCTGAATTTATTTATACAAGTTGCTTCACCCCTCAGGACCTCACTCTACTCACCTGAAGAAAGAGCACAATGAAAAAGATTACCACTAAATTGTCTTCTACCTCTTTTATTTTGTAAAAGTCTAGTAAGATAGCTCTCACTCAGTACAGAATGAAAAAGTGCCATATATGTGTATGTATATATGTAGGTATGTGTATATATAATGTATTATATATATATATATATACATATATATATATACATATTACAAACACGTGTGTATAGAGAGAGGAAGGAAGGAAAGAAGGAAGGAAGGAAGAGGAATTAGCAGGGATATCCATCTAAAATTGTGGGAAATCCTTTGTAGAGTCATAAAAATCTCATGTCCTGCAGAAATTTCTAGAGGGTCCGTGATATTTAAGACCCCCAGTTTTAGAGGTTCTTTTGGAAAAGCATGTGTCATCATGTTCTATGTTTACATAAGCCCTACAACAATCAGTCTGTTCTTAAATGAACCATAAGTTACTATAGTAAGCTCTCTTCCTAAGCCTTTGTAGAGAATAAAGCACTTGAATTGACAGCCATTACAGTTGCCTTGGGTACCAAGTGTACATTTGTTAAAGATACCAGAAATAATGACAATGGTGACTCACATGATGGGTCTGTCTAGGCCACTTAAGAGTTTAGGTTTTTGTCAGAGAGTGTTTTTGTTGAAAATAACATATAGGGCACTTGATAAGAAGCTCCAAATGACTAGTCTATTTCCATGTGCTTTCTTAAAGATACTGACTGTACAGGTTCAGAAGTCAAAATATAAATTGTGTTTTCCCAAGATATGAATTTTTTTTAAAAAATCAATAAGGGGCATATTTAGATAGTCAAACATATCCAAGAAATATGTTAGATTTTTGTTGTAGTAGTTTTGTTTTGGTTTGGGTTCTAATTTTTACTTTAAAGGTGAGAAGTTTAAACATTGCTTCTAGGTAGGCAATCATAAGCTTTGGAGCTTATGGGACCTATGAGTCCCAGGTTTAATTTTTCTTGCACTCAAGAATAATCTTGATTTCTGAGAAGGTTTCATAACATTTTCAAATTTGTCAAACATAAATTCAATTTTTAATGAAATTACATTTTAAAAAGTAAAACATTTGTGCTATATGTGTCCTATAAGAACATAGGACTAAAATGGAATCAAATTTCTCATCTGGACTAAAATGGAGCTAGGTTATCGCTAACATCTTCTGTATCTAATTCATGCTTCAATGTAGATGTCAAAGTAATCTTCCTAATCCATAGGTTTGCTGGTCATTTCATTCTCTTGTAAGGAGATCTTTGGTGACTCCCCATTGCCTATTGAATAAAACAATAAACTCCTAATCCTATTACATAATGCTCTATACAATCTAACCTGATAAGTTTTCAGCCAGCCCTCACATTTTTTTATCTTTTCATGCACTAGGTTTAACTGAATTTAGCTGCTAGGAGTAACCTGCCATTTTTTCTTTCTTCTCCTTCCTTCGCTCTATCAGAAGTGAAATGAACATCATTGAGATGAACAGGATGTCAGAGATCACCTAGTCCAACTCTCTTAATTTATAGGTGAGGAGAAAGAGACCCAAAATGGTTAAGTGACTTGATCAGGTGGTAAGTGGGATTTGAACTAGTTTTCATGACTCCAAGTTCATGTGATTTCTTCACTGGACTTCACTGTCCTTCGTGTCTGGAAACTCCTCTCCTTCACTGAAAACACTTGCTCCCTATTCATTTTCCTAGACAACTTCTCTGAATTTCCCCTTTGTTTCCACCTCTTTCTTTATTATATAATACATATTTCAATTAATCAATTTATCAATAAGCATTTTAAGTGCCTATTATTTTCTAGTGAAGGATGTATACACAAAGAATGAAACAATATTTTCTCTAAAGAAGCTTACTTTTAAGGAACCGGGGAAATGTACACAAAAGCATAAACAGAATAAATATAAAAACAATAATTATGAAGTAAACACAAGATATTTTATAAGAGACAGTGGAATACTTATGAATATATGTGTATGTGTACGTACACACATATGTGTATATATCCATACATATATAATATATGCACATATTATATATGTACGCACACACCTACATCTGTCTATATAGATGTCTGTACGTACATACATATACATATATACATACATGCATATATATGTATACACACTTAAGGTACTAGGAAATTAAAATAAGCATTTCAAGATCTGATTTATCTATTTAATGTGATTGAAACACAGTTATTACATATACAAGCAACCACAGGCTGGAGGGCACAATAGCTTCTAGTTCCACCAGAGACATCTGGGATGCTTCACATCAGAATACCAAGCAGGACAAATACTAGTTGCTGAATGTTTCTGCTTGATATATCTGAATTCTACTGGGACATCAAACACAGGATATGATAAAGTATTTAAGAAAACTCCACAAGAGAGCCTGCAATTTGCATTTGGGGAATTGAGTGGAAAAGAATGGGAAGAGGAAGAAAGAAAAAACACGTTACACATCTGGGTAGGTGACTACTACTCAGCACTCAGAAGTTGAGATTATTTTTGGAAAGATATATAAAAAATAGATACAGATTTTTTGAGATTTCTTAAAGAAATAAATTTATAGGGGAAATGGTTGGATAAAAACAACAAAGCTGAATAAGAGACTACTTAACCAAGTGGCCTAGAAATGTCAGTTATCAAGATAAATAGCAAATAAAAGAAAGCCAGCAATCAAAGCATAACACCTGCTGTCACAAATGACATCCATGCTGGAAGGATATTAAACATTCCAGAAAAAACAGTTCCACTCCTGCCAGGCACATGAATGTCAAAGTCACTAATGATAAAACAAGCTCTACCACCGGCCAGCATTTTGCTGATATGGGCATCCAGGTGCTTACCATTGATCTCATACCTGAGATGAATGGGCTGAAGAAAACAGCTGGAACACAGTGAAAAGTCAGTGTCTAGCATTATTTGCCTTGCCCCACCAGACTTCCCAATGTGAGAAATCTATGCTGTATACAAAGTTCAGCAAAGCAATAGACTCACATTGCCCTCAGGTAAACATTTTGGAAATGGTTTAAATATCTTGAACACCTGTATGTCTTCTTTCTCTTCTAAAAATGTGTCACAGTGTGGAAGATAACATTTGAAATGTAATTGATTAACAGTGCCATGAACACAGCATGTTCTTCCTTCTCTCCAGGATGTGCCATCCCACACTTGAAACACCAACCCTTTTCTCTTGTGCACATGCAAATACTACACAGACTTCAAAGCTTAACTCAAGTTTAACCACTTTAGTTGATAATAATGAGAAATTTCTCATATATAACAAACTAGAGTGACTCTTCTGATAGTAGGCAAGAAAAAGAAATCAAAAGATGCCCATTGGTTAATGGCTAAGCATGTCATGGTACATTAATGTAAGGGAACATGACTACACAGCTACAAAAAAAAATGATAAATAAAGAGATGCAACATAACACATCCCAACTGAAGCAAAGTAAAATTAAGCTGAAACAGAAAACAAACCAAAGAAATGACTACAATAATTTAAGTAGAAAGTCCAGAAATAATTAAATAACTGAAACTGAATATTGTGAAATTACTATATCTAAGTATGACTCTAAAACAGATATATTAGAATACACTCTTTCCATATTTTCAAAGGATGATTATGGGTGCAGAACAAACACTGCATATAATACAAAACCTGATTGATATGTTGGCTAGTTTTGTTGAACTACTTTTTAAAATCTTTTCTCATTCATTTTTATACTACATGGATATTAGAGAGGGAGAGTGTTGGGAAAGAAAAATGATGAAATACAAGATTTATCTATCTTTTAAATTTCACCTCCTTACTGTACCATGACACATGACACCTGATCACAGAATTATATGATCACAAAATTGCATGGGACCCAAGACACCACCTCATCAAATCCCATACTAGACAAAGAACACTTTCTATCATACAGTTTGTTAACTTTTTTGTCCTTGTCTTGGACCCTTTTGCCCATCTGGTGAAGGCTTAGGGTCCCTTTTCAGAATACTTTTAAATGAATAACAAAAATTTATAGAATTACAAAGAAAGTCAAAAGCTAGTAAAAATCAGGATATATATATATATATATATATATATATATATATATATAGTTCCCCATCCAAGCTCACAGAGTGCCTGAAATCTTCCTGTGCAACCCTTCGAGGTACATAGAACCGAAGTTCAAACCCTGGCTTAAAACATTCTTGACTATTAGGTTCCATTAAAAAAGCCTGTTGATAGGGAACTCATTATTTGCCAAGGCAACCATTTCTAGTTTTGGAGAATTCTAAATTTTGGGTTGTTTCCTTACGTGGAGCCAAAATCTGTTCTTTTTAAAATTCCTCTCATTGTTCATGGTTCTGTCTAATGGGGCCAGGCAGGACAAATCCGACCACTCTGCTCTTCTATATTACACACCTTCAAATATTTATGGTTTCAAAATGTCACCCATGAGACTTCTCTTTTCCAGGCTATATAACCAAACTTCCTTCAACCAATACTTGAATGACATATTTTCTAATCCCTTTTTAAATTGGTTGTCTTTGTCTAGACATACTTGTTTGTCAGTGTTCTTCTCAAGCATGTCACCAAAGTCAAACATGAGAATCCAAATGTCATCTTCGTGATCAGCAAAACTATCACCTTCATTTTTATAGTATGTTCTTATTAAGGAAGCCCAGAAACACGTCAGATTTCCTTAAATTACCATGACACATTGTTAACACATTTTGAGCTTGTAGTTCAAAAAATCTTGTAGATATTTTATACATAAAATGGCTGATGGTACCATTAAGACATGATCTCTGCTTTATGGTGCTTATTGGTTTAATTTCACTTCCTGGTCAGTCTCAAGAGTAATGGCAACACTGAACAATGAGCTATAAAAAAGAACAGGAGGAATCTCTCCTGGTAGTTATTTTCTGTTCTTAATATGTGCACATTTATATCTTTAAATGGCTTCAATTTACTGAGGTTACACAC
This sequence comes from Gymnobelideus leadbeateri, assembly GCA_011680675.1. Taxonomy (NCBI): domain Eukaryota; kingdom Metazoa; phylum Chordata; class Mammalia; order Diprotodontia; family Petauridae; genus Gymnobelideus; species Gymnobelideus leadbeateri. The sequence continues at coordinate 31,427 of WOXC01010521.1, forward strand.
ATAATATCATTTTATGGTGTACTGGAGTCACAAAAAACATAATAGTGTGTTCAAGCATTTGAATGCCTGCCATACTGAGGAGGGATCACACTTGTTCTATTTGGCATCAGAGGGCAAAATCAGTACAAATGGGTGAAGGGGGAAAAGAGACATTTTTAGGTTTCATGCTAGGAAAAATATTTTTTAACATTTTAAACCATATGAAAATGGAATGGATTTCCTTCCTTGAGAGGTGGAGCATTTACCCTGGTCAGTAATCATCAGAGGCTGAATAATTTAATAGGCTATTTCAGAAACTTTGTTTGCCTCCCAGACAATCCAGTACATGATTGGAAGTGTCTTTGGTTCATCAGTGGTTGATAGGAAGTTACTATCACATTTCCTTCACACTGAAGATGACTAGTTCCAGTTGTGAATAGATTAAGTGTTGAGAACAAAGTGATATTTCTTTTCTTATTGATTTAGTATTTATTTTTTCCCATTACAGGTAAAAACAATTTTTAATATTTGTTTTTAAAGTGTTATTTCTAGAAGAAATTATTCTACAAGAAAAGTAATCATTTGATAGCATGATCAATGAAAAGTCAGAGTAAGCTGAAAGGACACATAATAATTCTAAAAGAAATATATTCAAAAATTTTAAAATAATATATATTTAAGGTTTTGTTTTGTTTTTTTTTTTTTTATCCAGACTTGTGATATTATTAACAAAGAAATTAGTGGTAAGGAAATCCCTCTATCTATTCACATATGCAAATGTTTTGTGCTTGATATTCTTATGAAGTTGCCTAGAGGATATGTTATTTGACCAAGGTCACACAAAGTTTGTATCAGAGTTTCATCCAGACTCTGGCATTTCTTTAGCAGTGATATAAAGCTGTCTGTCATGTGAATATTGTTTATTGTGTATGATAACTAAGGAAAAAAAAACTATGTGAGCCTCATTTGAGTATTCTTAGTTTAATTTTATATAAAGAAAAATATTTACTTCTTGGTTTTATAACTGGATACACGAAAGAATTCTTACAGAATTCTGTTCATAAAAGAGGAGAATGAAGCTATCATTTTTTTTAAATTTCATCATCTTTCATATCAATCTTTTCTCATGACCCACATTACAAGGTTAAAACTTTTATATTTCTAAAACAAAAACAAAAACAAAAAACTCCTCAGAAAGATTTTTAAAAAATAGGAAAATAATAAATTTCCATACTCAATGTCAACAAAAGCCAAGGGCATATAGTAAGAAATAAGCCACTGGGGTAAAATTCAGGAACCCTGGAAGAGATAAACCATATCTTCTCTAATTATGTTCAGAAATTCTCTATATATTCAGACAAAACTGATGTTTTTTTTTCTTTTCTTTGTTTATCTGGTTGTGTTTAAAATCTTACTGACATAGAATCAGTGGGGCATAGTGAATAGACAAGCTCGCTGAAAGGCAAAGATAATGTGCATTCATGTCTACCTCTGAGATGTAGTATCTGGTAACACTGGGGAAGTTACTTAACCAATTAATATTCTAGGAAACTATCTAAAATATATACCAGAGGTGGTGTAGCATTGGTCAAAGCAGTTTCCTCACATGGGGATTCCAAATGTAAATTCAGTCCCAGGTTCATCCCTACTGATATAGTGGACTGCGAGTAAAAAAGAAAAATGAAGGAAAGGATTTTGGTAAAAAATTAAAAAATCCTCAGAAAAGACAGTAAATAAGAAGGAAGGCCAAAATCAGTATGTGAATGAAAAACTCATTAAGTAATGGCATCCTCATTATGGTTAACATCTACTCTTCCTAATCCTACAAAACTAATAAACAAGAATGTAGCCCTGGTTTGTTGAGATCAGCATCAGTGAATTTCAGAAGAATTTAAATAAGAATATGGGTTGGCAAGTCTGATTATCAGACCAAGTTGATTAAGATAACACGCTATTCCAAAAAATGTCAAGAAAACTGATAAATGCACTGAAGCATTAAATTAAACAAAGGTTTTAGTTGTTCCTGTTGGTGGTGATGGTATTTTTTTTTCTTTTTTAGCTCATAACTGATTGCCTTCAGAAAGTAATTGATTATGTATTTCTAATTACAGAACTGCTCTGGTCCAGGGATAAAAGCATTTCAGCATTTTATTAGCACTTCATCTAATGTGATAATACTTTAGCCCTGAAAGAAAGTGTGGTATTTTTAGTCTAATTTTTTTAATGGAGTATTCCATTTTATTCAACACATAAAAGGCAGGTAGGTGGTGCAGTGGATAGAAATCCCAACCTAAAGTCAGGAATATTCAACTTCCTCATTTCAAATCTAGCCTCAGATATTTACTAGCAGCGTAACAATGGGCAAGTTATTTAACCCTGTTTGCCTCAGTTTCCTCATATGTAAAATGAGCTGGAAAAGGAAATGGCAAAGCACTCCAGTGTTTTTGCCAAGAAAACTCCAATTGAGGTCACTAAGAGTCAGACACAACTGAAATGACTGAACAAATTGAACATATATGATTATTCTTGACTCATAACTATCTAGAAGTGTAGGTTCTTAGATATTGAGCTGGTAGTTAAATTAAAAGTCACCTAGTTCTAAAGTTTTGCTCATAAGTATTTAAAAAAGACTCACTCTGAAAAAAATAAGAAGAGTAAATATACTTTTAAATTTAATCTTTATGAACATTTCTCCATCACTTTATTAAGTCTAGGGCCCAGGGGTGGAACCTTCTACATTAATTCTACATGTCTTAAGGTGACAGATTCCCCATCCCTGGTATTAGGTAATCAACAAAACCCCAAAGTGAAATGCAAATTGAAATGACTCCAAGGTACCACATCATATCTATCAGATCGGATAACATGACAAAACAGGAAAATGAGAAATGTTGGAGAAGATGTGGGGAAATTAGAACACTACCGAATTATTGCTGGAGTTGTGAACTTATCCAACCATTCTGGAGAGCAATTTGGAACTATGCCTAAAGGGCTATAAAATTCTGCATACTCTTCGGCCCAGCAATATCACTTCTGGTCTGTATTCCAAAGAGATCATAGAAATGAGGAAAGGACACACATGTACCAAAAACAATAATTATAGCAGTTTTGTTGTTGTTGTTGTTGTTGTTGTTGTTGTTGTTGTTGTGGCCAAGAATTAGAAATTGAAGAAATGCCCATCAATTGGAATGGTTGAACAAGTGTGATATATGAATGTAATGGAATACTATTGTTCCATAAGAAATGATGAGCAGGGGGTGGCTAGGTGGCGAAGTGAGTAAAGAGTCGGCCCTGGATTCAAAAGGACCTGAGTTCGTATACAACCTCAGACACTTAATGCACACACAGACAAAAACCTAGCCGTGTGACCTTGGGCAAGTTACTTAACCCCAACTGCCCTCCAAAAAAAAAAAAAAGAAATGATGAGCCGATGGACTTCTGAAAAACTAAGAAGGACTTATATGAACTAATGTTGAATGATATGAGCAGAACCAGAAGAACATTGTACACAGTAACAACACTGTGCAATGACTAATTTTGATAGATTTTCCTTTTCTTAGCAATGCAAGGACTAAAAGACTAATGATGGAAAATACTATCTACATTCAGAGAAAGAACTAATGAATCTGAATGCAAATCAAAGAATACTATCTCTCTCTCTTTTTTTTTTCTTCCTTCTCATGGCTCCCCCCACTGCTTCTAATTCTTCTTTACAACAAGACTAATGTGAAAACATGTTAAATATGAATGTATATGTAGAACTTATACCAGATTTCACACTCTCTTAAGTTGGGGGAGGGAAAGGAGGGGGCAAAATTTGGAACTCAAAATCTTATAGAAGTGAATGTTGAAAACCAGAAATAAATATATATATATTTTTAAATCAAGCCTTGGTTTGTAACACTTTTAGATTTCCAATGTATATATTCTCACACTAAAAATTTAACCACTGGCTTTCATTAGCCTCAGCTCCTTTTAGATATACAATCTAATTTAATCCATTCCATTTTACAGATGAAAAAACCCTAGAGTCAGGAAAGTGAAGTGACTGCTTAAGTTCAAACAGGTATTGTCCAAAATGGAATTCTAACTCAGATCCTCTGAATCTGAATCTGGTGATCATTACCCTGCATGAAATAAACACTTTATTCATGTATATGTATATTTTAGGTTTACATTTAAGTAAAAATCAGTTCCAAATTCTCTCTGTCCATCTAGTCTCTGCTCTACCCACTGAGAAGATAAGCAATACGATACCCATTATATGAGTGATGTCTTAAAAATCATATTTCCATATTTGCCATGTTGTAAGCAATTTGCTCCAAGCTGCATTCAAAGTTCATCAGGTCTTTCTGGGTTTTCGACATAATTCCTCTGGAATTGTGGAGGGTCACTGTATTAACAGGAGTAGCAGATTTGATCATCATCACATTGTTTTTGTTACTGTGTATAATGTTCTCCTAGTCCTACTCTTTTCACTTTGCATCATTTAATATGTTTCTGTGGGAGGAAGGGTGCGGGATTGGTGGCACAGTGAATAGACAACTGGACCTGGAGTCAGGAGGACCTGACTTCAAATCTATCCTCTGACACATAACATTTACTATCTGTGTGACCTTAGGCAAATCACAATTGCCTTGCCCTGCCCCCTCCAAAAAGATCAAAAAAACAAAATTATGTTTCTCCAGGTTTTTCTGAAACCCTTCCCCTTGTCATTTCTTATAGCTCAATAATATTCTATCACAATCATATACCATGGTTTCCAATTCTTTGCCATCACATTAAATGTTACAAATGTTTTTGTACATATGGGTCCTTTTTTTTTCCTTTGGGGTATAGACCTAGTAGCAGTATTGCTGGATCAAAAGGTATACACAGTTTTACACAGTCCTTTGACATATTTCCAAATTGTTCTACAGAATGTTTGGACCAGTTCGCAACTCCCAAACAGAAACACCTTATACTTTTTTTTTTTAAATTTTTTTTTAAGCAATTGGGGTTAAGTAACTTGCCCAAGGTCACACAGCTAGGTTTTTGTTTGTGTGGGTTAAGTGTCTGAGGCTGGATCCGAACTCAGGTAGTTCTGACTCCAGGGCCAGCGCTCTACTCACTGCGCCACCTAGCCGCCCCTAGAAACACCTTATTATTAAGACCCCTGGTTCAAATGTTTAAACAGAGAGTAAAATATTTACTAAAAAATATTAATCCATTGATTTATGATTTTAGTCTGAACCTGTGTAGGTAAATACTGATATTGAACCTACTAAAACAGATTAGTAAATTAATGACCAAGGGACTTGATCAGACTACTGAAATTTTAAGTGAATTGCCTGTAGCCACATAATTTATGTTTTCAAAGATATTATATGATCTAAGGTTGTCTACTTTCCAGAAACCAACTCTCTCTTAACTATCCCTCCCTGTTGTCTCTCAGTTGATTATTTGGCACACATTAAATAGTAGGCCAGTAAGGCCTAGACACGTGCTAGTTGTAACTCCTTTCATTAGCTTCCTTCTTTCTTCCTTCCAACTAATTCATTCATCCATTCTGGCACCTAGTCCCTGAGATGACCAAAGACATGAATTTGTAACATGGAAAAAGAGGATTAGGCCCAAAGTCTATGGGAATGAAAAAGAGTTATAAGACCATAGAAATATATTTAATTTGATTTTAATTCAATATATACTTGTTAGAGAAGACATTGTAGCATTGATACAGTTCAAGCCTTGAAATCAGGTAGAGCCTGATTCAAGTCCTGACTTTTACATATTAACAGTGTCCAAGTCACTTACCTTTTCAGTGACTGAGGTAGTTAGTTCTTTGAGAATTCAGTTGCTAATCTACTTAAATGGAGGTGTTTCTATAATAGCCAAGTCCAGACCTCAGTAGATAACTTTTTCATAGGTGGGGGAGAGATATAAAACCCCTATGTATAGTAGTCTATAGGATGGAGTTCTCCATGCTAACCAAATAAAAGATAAAGTCATCATTTATATACCTTAATACCCATCCACTTCCCTCTGTTCTCCAAAAAGAAAAAAAAAAACTTTTCTTAAACATCTACTATGAAGATTTGTACTTTGTGCTCTGGGGTTATACAGAAATAAATAACTCGTTTAAAGTTTGTATTATGCCAAAATGAACTTTTTACACCATCTGGGGTAAATATTCTTATTTAAGGAGTACAGGGAATTTTAATTTTTGGTGGATACAAAATGAAAGTCTCTCACCTAAGTGATCTCTTCATCATATATTATTCATTTTTATCACTCAAACTAGTAGTCTCATGGTAAATTATTTAAAAAGCTCTACATCTCTGAAACTGTTTAGCACAGGCAGTATTCTCTGAACATAGTCTCCTGGATCATCATCTGAAAAATGATTTGGAAGTGATCCTGATAAGAACAGAAATTGACTGATGTGAATTTCTTTTCCTAGGCCTTCTTTGATTCAACTTCTGCTGGAAGTATTAACAAGTAAAGAAATAACCAAAAGGTGGACAGGAGAGACAAGAAGCCTGAACCATCCATGAACTAAGAATTCTTACTGGGAATTTTGGCAACTGGAATAGCCATGGAAAATTACACCATGACAGCACTTTTGTTTGGTGATGGAGGGAAGACAGAAATCTAGGACCATCAGTGCTAGGTTGTACCTGGAGAAGAAGGCAAGATAGTAACCCCAGTATATGATCTTAAATATCCTTTGCTATCTAGTTGCTAAAGTCAATTCAGTACTACCAAAGTACAATAGATATTGGACCTTCAAAATCCAATGCCCTGGGCAAGGAAAGATCACTCTCACTAAACAAACACTAAAAGCTTTGCCTTATTTTAAAAATAAAGGCTCTTGATTTTTTTCATGTAGCTGCCAAATTCTTAATGATGACAGGCAATGTATCCCATTATAACATTTATAGACCTTTGGAGAATTCGTGGATTCAAGTATTTCTTATAGACATGAAGATCCATGAAAACATAATGAAAAATAAGCTTGCTTGTTTTGAGGCTTTTAGCTTCTTTTTTTGGTGGGGGAGGGGGCAGAGGTAGAGGATATAAAAAAAGGAGCAGAAGAAAAAATTGCTTTCAAAATTTGTTTTTAGGTTCAAATATGTGCTTATACAATTTGGAGGAAGATATTATAGAGTGTTCCAAAACTCTTAGTGCAATTCATCTGCACTAAGACTTTTGGAACAGTGTGTGTGTGTGTACATGTATGTAATAATAATAATAAGAATAAGAATAAGAATAATAATATGTGTATATATATACACACACAAGCACACCTTTTTGACAATTGATAAAAGTCTGTACTTACTAATTCAAAACTAAGCTTTGTAGTATTCTCTTAGTAAGTAGCAACAGATGTGAGTATAGCAAATGAGTTACTATTTTATTAAACACTTTCACTAGATTAGTTTTAGATTTAGTAATATATTACAAAAGTAAACATTTTTTAATCTATTGCCATGATTTCATTAGAATAGAGTACTTCTAGTGTGTATACTCCATTCCTTAATGCAATAGTTTATAATTTAAAGTGTTAGAGCTTCCACTGGGAGCATAATTAGTTAAATATTTCACCTATGGTTAAAAAGCTGATACACATCAGAGGCAAGGTTCCAGTCCAGATCTTCCCAAATTCCAAAACAACCCTCTTTCCAACTACAACAGACTGCTTCTTTTTTTTTTCATACTATTCATTTCTATACCAAATACATCAAATTATTTCCAAGCTGCTGCCTCATTTAAATAGTGAGCATAAAGCATATGTCAACACTGATCTGTATTTGACTGACTTCAGTATGATTGGAAAGATTTAATGAGTCAATAAGACTCACCATGGGGTGTCTCCTTCTTTTTGAAACCTCTGGGAACATTGGCTTCTGCCACACAATCACTTCTTTCTGCCCAAGTTTTCTCTCATGTTGACTCTGGCAGCCTAATTCCTGATAGGTTAATCCAAGCATTTATCTCGGAAAGCACAAATTGTAATCAGCTGTGAAGGCTGTAACTCAAGAAATTGCCTGATCCTGTCCCTTCTGCCTTATCTTTGCAGCACTGATTGACAGTGGCTCCTTTATAAATTGACAAGCTCTTATTGTCGCTTATGGGAATTTCTACAAGGTCTCAACCCCAATAGGGAAGTTATTCCATGCTATCATCATTGAGTTAATTATACCTGCTCACCCATACTAGAAGTCCTTTATCAGCTGTTGGACAGGGAGTCTATGGAGATGGGGAACTGAGCACTGATAAAAGATATCCCTATGGGAACTGAAAAAGAGAATACAGCAACTCTCTACTGCACAGCTGTGTACCACACTACAATCTGCTAACCACCATACACTCTATCACACCCAAATACTTAAGGTTGGGGATTGAATTTGATTCATGTTTATAACCCTCCACACCTTCACCTAGCAGAGTGATTTTTAATGCTAAGTTCTCAATAAATCTGTTCTTTTCTTTTTAAAAAATTATGGAATAAAACATGCATTTCTGTAACAGTACAATTTAAAAAGATTGTACATGAAACTGAAAATATGCTATGCACAACTTACCATTCATTTCTAATATATAACAAAATTACCATGTAAATTTATGTTTTTCTTTTTATCTTCCCTGTGCCCCACCTTAGAAATGGCTACCATTAGACACAAATAGATATAAATAAATGGAAAATCGCTCTAGAGATACTTCTATTTGTCATTTCTTCCTCTGGATGTATATAGCATCTTTCTTTATATGTCCTTTATAGTTAATTTGGGTATTTATAATAGACAAAATAAATGATTCCCTCAAAGTCATACTTAAAATAATATTTCTGTCACTGTATGCAATGTTCTCTTGATTCTTTTCATTTCAATCTTCATTATTTCATTTCAGTCTTTCCATGTTTTATTTTTCCCAAAATCATTGAAATCATCATTTCTTATAGCACAGTAATATCACACCAAAATAATATACCATAACTTGTTCACCCAATACATATATTCTTAATAAATTTAATTCAATCAGAGCTCCATTCTTTTTCAGCTACTTTTCTAGAAGACTAATGAAGGAAAAAAGGTAACTACATCTTTACGCTTCAGTATTTAACTTACATTCCTCATTTGAAAGCAATTCAAATATAGAGAATTTCGTTCAGTGCATATTTATTGATTTGCAATCTATACATAGAAATACATTTTTAGACTTCAAAAGAACAGAAAAAAGAAGTATGATACAAATATCATCAGGTGCGGTATCTCATTCTACTAAATTTGCACTGATGAATTTTACACTTGGTGTTTACTTTCATGGCTACATGACTATGGATACATTTTGTTCATTATCACAGTGCAAGATAGAGCTGATCCTCAATTCTGTGGCCTCACTCTTTATTTATTTTAGTCATTAAATATTTCTCTGCAGTACCTGATGACTCTAAGAGTTGTAAGATATTGAAAAGTATGCACACAAGCACATGCACACACACAATTCTCTACTGCACATCACATTAGGGTTGGAGGGGTGGAGCAGATATTAAAACTTTGCTTTCTAATTTAAGAGGGTGCTAATATTCCCCTACTTGACAAAGCTCTGATAAGCCAGTCATCTCATGAAGCATCATATCAAAAACTACATATAAACTATAAACAATCATACATTAAGACATCATTAGGTAGTAAATACCATGTATTTTCCCTTTCGATAGGTTCTAGCACAATTTTACTGATTTCAGATGGCCAGGCTTATTTTCCGTGTGTAAGAGAAGTAGTCAAAGGACAAGCTTTTGGTATGCTAACAAAGTTCTGTATCACAGGCATCATCATTGTCCAAGTAGCAACTGTTACATAAGAGGGTCCAGAAAAATTAGAACTTATGGTAGAGACAAAGGGGAGAATGTCTTTGGTTGAAATCAGGGGAATTTGTGACATATAGGAAGGAGGATAAGGCATTGAGATCCAGTATGTAGCAGCAAGTACCCCAGCATCCCCAGAGTGGCTGCCAACACAGTTTCTTAGATCTGCTTTTCAAAAGGAAAGCAACTCAAAATGGGTTAACAAGCTTACTTTAATCAAACAAACATATATTACCTAGTTCAGGGGAAAAAGGTCAGCACCCCAAACTTCAGAGTTACAGAACTTACAGATCAAACAGACAGGCTTCCAAACTGTCCTACCATTATCAATACCAAAATCACAGTTACCAGAGAGGGAAGCATCAACATCTAGGTTTTCAAAGCCGGGAGGCTCTCAAGGGCTTCCCAGAGTCTCATCTGGTCAAGTCACACAACACTTTTCAAAGTGAGCCCCAAAGCAAAGCCTCTCATCAGGGTTTATACAGCCTTCTCCTGGCTCAGAGAATGTAACCACCCTCTTGACCCATTGTCCAATCACACAGCATCAAGGTGTGGTCATTCCTGAAAACCAAGCCTCCTACCACAGGCTCCATGTGACCACATTCAGCCTATTAGGGGGCAGAGTATATTTTCAAATTAAAGAAGGTTCTCAGAGTCACTTAAGCCAATCAAAGGTCCTAGGGGCAGGGATGATCTTCAAATCTGCATTTCCATTACTAAGTAGCAGCTTGATATGTGGCCTTGGGCAAGTCACAACCTCTCTGAGCCTCTCTCTCCTTAACTATAAACTGTGGAGATAAAGCATAAAGAATAAGTTCAGGCAAATTCTTGAGTTAAAGCTATCACAAACAATTATACTTTGAGCTTTTTTTGTGTGCTTTTTGGAGTAACTTGCCCAAGGTCACATGGCTAGGTTTTTGTTTGTGTGTGCTTTAAGTGTCTGAGGCCAGAATGGAACTCAGGTCCTTCTGACAACAGGGCCGATGCTCTCCTCACTGTGCCACCTAGCCGCCCCAACTTCGCGCTTTCTTAACAAATAATTACATTAAACTTAAAAATGTAGGTTGTCAGAATAACACTTGCACAATAGACTTTGCAGGATATTGTGAGAAAAACACTATGTAAATATTGATTTACTTTATTAATATAAATTATTACTTTTTCAATTCCTCAATGGTTGTTAAGCATCTGTTGTGTATACATCATTATATATATGCATATATATATATATGGTGCTAAGCACTAAAGGAAACAACAAAAGGCTTGGCCTGCTCTTACAACACAGTCTGCATTTAACCAACAATAAGTGGGCTCATTCAAAGCTATTTCTTTTCCCCTGCCCCTGCCCAAAGATTCAGAGTTTAATCTTAGGCCACTGACCTGAAAAATATTGCTGTATGAAAAATTTAGCTGGCAGTTTGAAAGGGAAATAACAGATAACATGCAAGTGATAGTAAATCCCCTAAAAATTGTATCTGGAAGAAACCTAGATATCAGAAAATTCAAACTCTGCATTTTGTAGATAATGAAACTGAGACAGAATGAAACAAAATTATGGACCCAGGGTCACACAGGGAGTAATTAGCAAAAACTGCACATTAATTTCCTAATTCTCAGACCATTTTTCCCCATTGGACCACTATTAGCTTAATCAATCAAAATTTACCTAATTTTCACATCTTTTTGGATATTCAAATATCCATATTTTAAAAAGCAAGTACTATTATATAGAAGGCTTAGTAATATCATTTTCCTATATATCATGGAAGCAATGTGGGAAAATTATATGTATTTTGTATTCATAAATTTTTTCTATATGAATTGTTAGACCAATTTCTTTCAATTTTATACACATACACTCGAGCGCGCGCACACACACACTCACCCCCCCCCCACACACACACACACAGATACAGAGAGACCCTGTATGCATTCTCAAATTTGATCCAAGTGGCACAATGTCAGCTGCAAACAGGAAATTTTCAACATCCATAGATAATACCTCATCCATCTGTGGATTCAGACAGGTCTGACAGGTCAGTAACCAATGATAAGGAAACATATATTTCCCTATTTAATAACTATTCTAACAGTGCTAATCTAAGGAACATAAAAGCTATTTCTTCCTTTATTTTATCAAGCAAATTTTTATAGTCTCAACATAGAGATGCACAATATCTTGATGACTAGTAGCTTTTAAGTATACAAATCATTCTTTTCAGTTGATTTATTTAAAAATGTATCCATGTGTATGTACATTTGTATACATATTTCTTTATATACAAACATCTATATTGTATAATTATATATGTATATACTCATGTCTCATGTACATGTTATTTCCATATGTGTATATACATGTATCTTTCATATACGTGCAATACCAGTCCACAGGTATGTACATGTATACATAGGTGTATGTATATACATAAACACATTTTAAAATAAATAAATGAATATATCAAAACTTAGCTATCATTAATGTATCATGTATATTTGTATGTTTATGTGTGTGTATATCTGTTGCTCTTTCTGTCTCTATCTTTATACAAAAAGAAATGAAAACAGCAGGACCTGCCATTCTATACAAAATTCAGTCAATTGTGAAAATATAAAGATATTATCTGTTGTAGAAAATTATTTATGATAGCTTGCCTGTTCTTTTAAAAAAATATTTTATCAAGAATGCCCTAAAGCCTATTTAGACCACTTAAAAAGCAAGAGAGACAGAAACAGATAGGCCGACAGAGAGAGAGATACAGATACAGAGAGATTACAACAATTAACATATTGTCACCTTTTAAATATCATGAAAACTGATCTCCTAATGCTTTCAAAATTTTATGATCTAGGATAGACAAATCAGAAAGACAATGAGCCAGGCTGAGATTACAATAGGAGAAAGAAGTACTGGCTGGATTACATTTGAAACATTGTCCAATGCTTCCAACAATCATAAGTTTCCCTGGCACAAAACCCCATATTTTAAAAACCACAATTCAAAAGATGTATACAACATTGGCTATGAATTGCAGAGCAGTACAATTTCAAAGACTCAAAAAAGCAGATGATTCAGAAAGAAATGGAGAGATTTATAAGTGGAAATGAGATAGACCATGATGAATTGCACAAGAGAAATAGCATAATAATGTATCTTGGAAAAAGATTACTCAACCTTGTTCATGAAGGGATGATGAAGGATACTAGAGAGCTTTTCCAAAGTGTTGACCCACATCAAAAGGTCTAGAAGTACAGTAATGTTATGTACATACCCTCCATGAAGGACTGATGGGAGGGTGCAGAGAACTGCCCAAGATGGGAAGGAATGAGTTGGTTACATAGGCATAGCATCTTCATTCTCCCCTTCCCCCCCATACTAATAAAATCATGAATCTGGGTCAAAAATAGAAAGAAGTTGTTTTTCTTACCTTGACCTATATTTATATTCTCTCTCTCTCTCTCTCTCTCTCTCTCTCTCTCTCTCTCTCTCTCTCTCTCTCTCTCTCTCTCTCTCATCTATCTTGCAAGCATCCCTGTCATCCCTGTCCTTAATTTGTGGAACAACTTCTCTCCACATTATTTAATACATTGTCAGACAGATGGTCTCCTTCATCCCTTCGATGTAGACAGGTATCCACATAGAACATTGAAAGGGACAGAGGAATAGGTGAGTTCATTCTTTCAGCCTGAACATATTCGAAGCCTATAATGTACAGGCACCTTAAGAGATCCTTAAGGGGATATGAAAATGAAACAGGTTGATCCTTATCACTAAAGAGATAATGTCAATCTAATAAAATAAATACACCTGTGAGTGACTTCCTTAAGGATTTATACTCTAGGAATCATGAATCACAGTGGCATGAGCTAATGGAAACCTTCATATATTATACAGACAACTTTTCTTTTGTACAGATTAATATAAAATCTTTTGAGAAGAGAGATACTCGGGAAGAAATGTAGTAAGTGGATGGATGCAAAAAATTTAAAATAAATATGAAATTTTAGCTCCAGAAAATGATTATTTTCAGTAGTGGTGCTGTTACTAAACTCAGGTCACTAGCACTAAGAGCACTTCACTTAATCAATCATCAAGAATTTAAATGCCTTGGGGCGGCTAGGTCCAGCAATGAGTAGAGCATCAGCCCTGGAGTCAGAAAGACTTGAGTTAGGATCCGACCTCAGACACTTAAGGTACACACAAACGAAAAACCTAGCCATGTGAACTTGGGCAAGTTACTTAACCCCAATTGCCCCCAAAAAGCAAAAAAAAAAAAAAATTAAATGCCTCCTATATGACAGGCACAATAATAGATCAAATTAAACCAATCTTAACTCTAAAAAAACTCAAGTTCTGATGAGAGAGATATCATACACACATACACACACACACACACACACACACATATATATACAGGATGAATATATTTATATATATATATATATATATATATATATATATATATATTCATTATATATAAATATATACAGAATGAATACAAGACAACCACAAAGTAGTGTAGGATACAGGGCACTAGAAGGTGAAAGGATGGAGAAAGACTTCTTGAAGAAGGCAGGGACAGAAGAGTTTTGAAGAAACAGGGAGTATATGAGATGGAACTGAAAAAAAGAGTGTATTATAGGCATGGGGATAACAAGTTTAAAGGCATGGCTATAGAAGGGATAATGCTATGAGGAATAGCAAGAAAGTCCAGGTGGCTGGATCATAGGGCATAGGAAAAGGAATATAGGATAATGAGGTTGGAAGGTTAGGAATGGACTTGTAGAGATGGGAAACCTTTGGCCTCCTGGTCACATGTGGCCCTTTAGATCTTCAAGTGCATCCTTTTGACTGAATACAACCTTCACAGAACGAATCCCCTAAATAAAGGATTTTTTCTGCAAAACTTATAACTTGTTCAAAAGGCATTACCCAAGGACCTAGAAGGCCACATGTGACCTAGAAGTTACAGGTTCCCAATGCTTGTGGGAAGTGCTGTAAAACCTAATCGGAGAATTTTATATGTTATCCTAGAAGGTGTTGGAACATGAACTGGACAAGGAGCTAGATGAGGAGTTGAGAGCTGCCTACCTGTGAATCCAGGTGAAGGTTGAATTCAGGCATAAGCTGGGACAATGGAACCATGGAATCTGGGGGCCAGCCACATGTCAATATGAAAAGACCTCTCCTTGGGTACTTACTGATGCCTGACAAGATCAGAATTTACTGCACTCTAGGGGTGGGAGAACTTTGTACTTTTTACCTTGTACCCCTTAAGGATGATTGAGTTAAGGAAGATTGGAAACTAATCTCTAACGAAGAAGAAAGAAGACTTTTTGACTGAGAGATTAAGACAATGCTACCTAGGGTGGGGGACCTTTGTACTTTGTATCCCTTAAGGAGGATTGATCCTTAAGGAAGATTGGGTTAAGGACTTGCTGAATGATATCTTTTGTTTAACACTATGACAACTTTAGTGATAAGCTGTTATGTTATATCATTGTGAATGATGTACTTTGGTTTCTGTGATTGTTTTGTTTTAGTTTACAGCTGAATAAATAGAGAGTTCACTATACTAGGTGATCAGAACCTTAAAGCTATTTACAGCAGCAGTCCTCTGGAAGGCTGCTCATGCTTGGCTTTACACAAACCACTACAATATCTTTTCCAAGAAAACCCCAAAGCAGTAAGAAATAATTGAACACAACTTTAACAACGGAACAACAGCAACATTTATATCTAAGCCATTTGAACCTCAAAGCAAATACCTCTATTGGCAAAACCTTTGAGAATTCCTTCACCACCACATCAGACACATTATGATGAGGTATCAAATGGGGTTTAAAAAATAAATTTTCACTATTTCTCAACATCTAATATAATTGTCTCTTTTTCAGACATCTGCATGTCAAAATATCTCAGTTTCTGAAATAAGGACACTAAGGTCCAGAAAGATGGAAACAATTTCCTACTGTTACACAGTCAGCTAGCCATTGGCAGGAAAAATATTTTCATCAAAACACAAAGACTACTGAGGTTAGGCAAGGGGAAAGAGACCTCAGTCTAAAGGTTAGAAAACTCACATGGGGACCCAGAAGAACATATAGAAAATGTCCAGCCTCTACAAATCTCCAGTGGAAACCTAAAGAGCTGGGAAGAATGGTGTGTCATTACCTGCTTTGGCATTTGCCTGGAAGAGAAGGCAACCATACCTTACCTTAAATTGTTCCTGGAAGGAAGGAGGTCATTAACTTAGACCTTAAGAGAGAGAAGAAATGCTTTATATGCCATTCAGGCACAAATGAAAAGCCTATTCAAAGTGCAGTTAACCTATGGTTCCTACAGGTAGCAGGTAGTACCTACAGCTAGTACTCAAAGGAGAAACATGAGTATTTTCATTATTATTATTATTATTATTATTATTACTTTGCTAAGAAATAGTAACTTCTACTGAGCTCTTTCTTTATTAAAAAAATAACTCAGTTGTCACTTGTCTGCAGGAAGGTAAACAGAAGTTGGTTACTTGTGAAATTTCTGGAGCTTAGGAAAAGCATGGATCTAAATGGGAAAAAAACTTAAGAACAAATCAGGCCAAGAAAGATTGCCATCCACCCCACTCCAAGATGCCCAAGATGGAGGACAGAAAGTGAAGGGCCAAAGTACAGATTATAAAACAGTACTGTATATGCAGGAAGATTCATAAAATGTCTGCTGGTGTGCAAAAACTTGGCTCCTCCAAATTTGTTCTTTCATGGAAATAGTTTTTTTCTTCCTTGCCCTTTCCCTACTGGGATGTATTAGTGTTTGTCATGGTTCAGGTTCTCTGTTTCCTCATTTGAATCAAACATTCCCATGAGGCTGTGGATTTATAGTGCTGGAATAGTAATATGATATTATGTTGCTTTCTCTAGGATGTAACTAGAAAGAACTTCTGACATCACGAGAACTAATGGTTTTTCAGCTTCCATATGGTCCTATAAGTCTCTAATGATACTGTCTCTCTTGTTCTGAATCTAGGATTGTTGCCCTACTCTCCTGGTACATGCAATCATTATTTTACATCATCACAAACACTCAAGGCCTGGTTCATGATTGCTCCACAAATTACCAAAGCTCAAGGGCTAATTTCTTGTTAGTGTGATAAAAACTGCCTTCCCTAAAATTGGGCATTTTAAGGTGGTGTTTTGTCTCCTTTGTCCTTGTTCTGTTCTGTTTTTTGCTCAGGACAAGGTAAGTGAACTAGGATCTATGGATAGATATTACAGAGAAACAGATTTCATCAAAATGTAGGGGAAAACTCCCTAACAGTTAAAGTTATCAGGAATGGAATGGGCTACTTTACAAATACTTGTCACAATAAATATTTATTACACTTAATTGAAATGCCTTAAAAGGTAGTGGGTTCCCCACAACTAAATGTTGTCAAGGGAATTCTGGATGACAATTTTTGAGGAATTTTGAAGGGAAGATATTTGTATAGCTTTATGTTAAATTAGTAAAGACCTCTTTGACGTCTTTTCAAATACTTAAGTTGGCATGATTCTGATGTCCTATGATATGCCCTATAAAATTATATGTGTATCACTCAATTGTTTCACTGTTATTTCAATAATTTGTAATTAATTATTTGGGAAATTTGTCAATAAATCAAATCAAAACAGTGTTATAACATAGTATATGCCCTGTGATAAATTCTGTGACCATAAAATATTTTTTTAAAAAAACATCATCAGGGGCGGAGCCAAGATGGCGGAGTAGAAACAGCTCATCCAAGCCTCTCTGCCCCCAGATTCTCCACAAACTATGTAAAAAAGGACTCTGAAAATCTTCTGGAGCCCCAGCACCCACAGAACGACACAGAGAAGCTAACCTCCCGCTGAGGACAGCCCAGCACCCTGCAGGAAGGACCAGCGCAGTGGTCTGGGAGCCGGCAGCGCGCAGAGCGCAGGAGCCGGGCCGAGCCCAGGTCCACGTGAGCCGAGGTTTTAGCCCCAGGGCGGCAGGGCCAGCAGCCGGCTGGAGGAACCCCAGAACACCAGGAACTGTGGAGATGCCAGAATTATCAACATAGACTTGCCTAGGACAAAGTAAGAGGTTAGTGTCCTATGGACTTTGGGACCTGTATTTGGGGAATGCGTCAGCTCCCTCCCCTGGGGGCTAGAAGCTGCTGAGGAGACACTCCACTGTGTAGTTTTCAGAGGCATTTCCAGCTCCCAGCCTACAAATCGTGGGGAGATCCAGCGATCAGTCTTGGGGGGTAATCGCTCTTGCTTTAACCTCCCTGGATCTGGATTGTAATCTAGGGTGGAAGTTGTGGGTGGGTTTATAGCTTGCCAGAAACGGAAGTTGCCCCCCACACGTTCGGGACGAAAATCCCTCTAGCTGGCCTTAAAGCCATAGTGTGGCAACAAGCCCAAAAGTCAAGTAATTAAGTGGCAACATGCCAATGCAAAGGAAACAGAAAAATGCAACCCTAGACTCCTATTTTGGGGGCATAGAGCGGGAAAAGGACTGTGAGGTCAGAAGTCCTGCTCCAAAAGCCCCAGGGAAAAACATGAGTGGGTTGCAGGCCATAGAGGACCTTAAGGAAGACTTTAAAAATCAAATAAGAGAAGTGGAGGAAAAATTAGAAAGAGAAATGAGAAGGATGCAGGAAAAGTATGAAATGAGGGTCAACAGCCTGACTGAAGAAAATAACACCTTAAAAAATAGACTAACTCAAATGGCTAAGGAGGCCCAAAAGGGCAACGAAGAGAAGAATGCCTTAAAAAGTCGAATTTGCCAGATGGAAAAAGAATCTCAAAAGTTCACTGAGGAGATTCGTTCCTTCAGAGTTAGACTGGAGCAAATGGAAGCTAGTGACTTTATGAGAAATCAAGATGCTGTTAAGCAGATCCAAACAAATGAAAGAATAGAAGGCAATGTGAAATATCTCATAGGAAAAACCACTGACCTGAAAAATAGATCCAGGAGAGACAATTTAAAAATTATTGGACTACCTGAAAGCCATGATCAAAGAAAGAACCTAGAAATCACCTTCAAGAAATTCTCAAGGAAAACTGCCCTGATGTTTTAGATCCAGAGGGCAAAATAGAGGTTGAAAGAATCCACAGATCACCTCCTGAAAAAGATCCCAAAAAGAAAACTCCAGAAATATTATAGCCAGGTTCCAGAATCCCCAGATCAAGGAGAAAATACTACAAGCGGCCAGGAAGAAACAATTTCAATATTGTGGAAACACAATCAGAATAGCCCCAGGACCTGCAGCTTCTACACTGAGGGATCGAAGGGCATGGAATATGATATTCCAGAGGGCAAAAGACCTGGGAATGAACCCAAGGGTTACCTACCCAGCAAAACTGAGTATTTTGTTTCAGGGGAAAATATGGTCATTCAGTGGAATAGAGGACTTTCAAGAATTCTTGAGGAAAAACCAGAGTTGAATAGAAAATTTGACATCCAGACACAAGAAGCAAGAGATGCCTGAGAAGGTAATCAGGGAAAAGAAATCAAAAGGAACTTATCAGAGTTGAACTATTTACATTCCTATATGGAAAAGCAATATCTGTGACTGATGATATCTTTCCCACTATGAAAATAATGGAAGAAGGAGGTGTGGTCATACGAATACATATGTGAATGTGTGTGTATATGGTTACAGTTATATATGGATAGAGGGCATAGGTTGATTTTGTTGGGAAGGGAGAGTACTCAAGGGATGAAATTATGAGGTGAGAGAGGAAAGTGGCAAGAGGAGATGGGGAGAGACATGGTAGGGTAAACTATCTCATGTAAGGGAAGTGGGTGCAAAGGAGGGGGAAAATAAGGAAGGCTAAAAAGGCAAAACCACATTCACATTGAATTTGGTTCAGGGAGAAAATGACATACATACTAAATGGGATATCTCAACCTGCAGCAGGATGGGGGAAGGGGGATGAGAGGAGGGATGATGGATGGGAGGGCATCCTTGGGGGAGGGGAGGTTGGAAGTACCCACTATAGAAGAGGGACAGGATCATGTAGGGAATGGACCAGGTGGGGGGTGGGATGAGTGGGAGGGAATTATAAGCAGCCTTGAACAATATATCTACTATGATAATGTTTTGCAGAGCTAGACATGTACAACATATACTGAATTACTCATATCCCAAGAAGGAATGGGTGACAAGGGAGGAAGGAAATGGATCTGAAATTCAAGGTCGTAACATTAAATGTTTCAAATATATATATAAATACTATTATTAATACTCTTTTGCCTATAATTGGGAGATAAGATGTGCAGGCATAGGGACACAAAGATTCATCTTCCTCTAATGGAAAAGTCGATGGGGGTATGGGAGAAGGTATGGGAGAGAGCAGATTGGAGGAAGCGATATCTTGTGGGACTGCCATTCTGGGAGGTTGGGTAGGGGAATAATGGGGGGAAAATGATTGTAACTCAAAATCTGGCGGAAATGAATGATGTAAAACAGAAGTTAATAAAGTATTTGTTTAAAGGAAAAAAAAAAAACATCATCATCCTTCAGCCAACCTCCAAATTTAGTTAAGTTGAACAGTGGACATTTTGGCAACCCTGCCTGTTACACCTGTGCTTCCCCAGTCTGATCCCTTCACAATAGGCCCTGCTTTAAACTAGACCATGAATCCATATTTTCCCCTTCAGTCAATATACATCTAAATATTCTAGTATGGATACTGCTGATTTAGATACTTAAAGTCTAATATTGTGGCCTTTATAGCCTGTTTAGATATCTAAGAGGATATATATTTGCTGTTGATTAAGAAACAGGTGTATAAAGTCCATAACTTCAGGGGGCACCGGATGTAAACTTTGGAAGAGGCTTTTGTCCCCCTCCAGTATCCATTTAAATGCAGTCTTAACATATTCTACAAACAAGCCAGAACATTTTGCTAATCATAAACCTTGATGCCATTTTATTTTGGCAAGAATAGGGAAAAACAATTTTGAAAATATTTGGGTAGAGGTGAATGTTCACGGGGAAAGTTTAGCCTTCTTTCTTTCAACCTCAGTTACTTATCCATGCCCTTACCAAAAATCAGAAAATTATACTCTTCAAGCTGGATATTATAAGAGAATATAAGGGCACATTTATATCTCTCATTTTGAATACTATCTATCTGTTAATTAGGTCTCCTGGAATCTGGAAATCCAGTTCACTTCAAGTACTACCTATATATTGTATAAATGTGGCTAGATATTGGAGGTCATGGTTTCATTGCTGACTCTCTTTTTGAATTTTGTCCTCAGTGAATTATTAGTACCCTCCCCTGCTATTACTTTTCCTGTGTTGTAGCTACTGTTGTCAGAATTATTTGGCTTAGTAGATATATGGTGGTAGTTATCTTCTTTATCCTGTCTTTTCCCTTTAAAATTTTCTTGATCACAATACTCCAGTGAAATATGTTCTTACGCATCCCTATTAGGTATCTGGTTAAGTGTTTTTGAAGAACCCAACATTTCTATGTTTTAAAACGTTACTAAGAAATCCAAATAGCACTCTCAAACACCAGTTAAATAGCTACTCATGTAATAATAGCTATCATTTAAAATTTGTAAAACACTATGCACAAATACACACAAACACCACAACACATATATTTTTATTGTTCAGTTATGTCAGTGAGGTCTGACTCTTCATTACCCCATTTATGGTTTTCTTGGCAAGAATACTGAAAAGGTTTGCCATTTCCTTCTCCAGATCATTTTACAGATAAGGACCTGAAGTAAACAGCGTTAAATGACTTGCCCAGGGTCATACAGCTAGTGAGTATCTGAGGTCAGATTTGAACTCATGAAGACTTATCATCTGATTCAAATCAAGTTTTCTCTCTATTTGTTTGCCTGTGTTTCCACAAGCTGTAGAATGAGAATTTCTTGGCCTCTCAACTATCTCACAGGGATTCTAGAAAGGTCAACTCATTTAATTTCCAGCTATTTTTCTTCTGCTAAATGCATGATTAGGAATAGAGATAAAAAATAAATCCTAGTTTGGGGAAAAAATTTGTCCTTATTTCATATAAATAACTTAAGAATTTTCTACTAATAGGTTACATTTCATTGTACAATATGCCTCTCATTAAAACTTAATAGAAAATTATTTTACTTCCTTTTTCAAAATCCTTACTAATAAACAAAATAGATCTACTAAACATATCTTGGTAATAGATTTCTTGACCTAGTAACAATGAAATTTTAAATTTTGAAATTAAATGGCAAATAAAATGAGCATTTCTATATGGTAGGAGCATATCCATATGGTTAATATAATTGTAAATCTTGATTATGCAGAGTCTCTTCTTCTTAAGTACACAATAAATTGTTACATGTAATGGCCTAAGGAATCCAGATCATTATACTATTGATTATAATATCCAAAGGTTCAATAAGAGTAAGAGTAAGTGGCACATGGCTCCCAAATACACAAAAACTAATGGGATATCTGGAAAACATTGTGGCAGAACTTATTTTAGACCCAGAGCATATACTACAATAATCTCCAGAGGAAAACATGACTTAAATCTTCTACTGATGCATTTCACATCCTAGATAGGCTCATGTTTCCTAAAGTATAGAAAAGAGAATTATAATAGAACTTACCTCATAGAACTGCTATTAGTTAATGTGTAAAATGCTTTGTAAACCTTAAAAATATATTAAAAAGTTGGCCAATATAATTACTATTTCTGCTATTGTTCTTGTTGCTTCTGTTAGAATCATATGTTGTTTTCATTCTTTAAAATTTTTCTGTCTTAGCAGAAGCTTCCAGCTTGGTTATACCTGCTGGTATGTCCTTCAAGAGACTGAGATCATTGTGGTAACATGAAGAAGCTGCTAAGTAAGGATTTATATGTTTAACATTAATAAATAAACTTTAGATTTTCACTATTCACAGGAAGGTACCTTGAGTTATTAGAACAGAGGTGAATTTTACTAAAGTTTTACTACTTCAAGTGTTTTAAAGAGAGAATAGAAAATACCAATGTTTTAGGGTCTGTTTCTTAATAGAATTCTTCAAGATTTATAAATAATATTTATGAAGGAAATGTTACTTGGACATGTAATTACATGCCATATAATTTAATATCTGTAATCTATTTTGTGGTAAGAAAAGTACACATACTAAATATGTTTAATATTTATGCAAATATATATAAACATGTATATTTAATACATGTCTGGTATATATGAATGTAAGTAATTGTAGCAGCAAGCACCCTAGCATATTCAGGATGGCTGCCAACACAGGTTCTTACATTTTCTTTTCTAAAGGAAAGCAACTCAAATTGGGTTAACAATCTTCCTTTAATCAAACATATATTATTTACCTAGTTCAGGGGAAAAAAGGTCAGCACCCAGAACTTCAGAGAATGCAGAGGTTATAAGCAGACAAAACATACAGACAGAAACGTTTCAGCAGACAGGCTTCCAACTCTCTCCATACCTAGTCAGTTACCAGAGAGGGAAGCACCAACATCTGGGTTTTCAAAGCCAGGGGACTCTCAATGGCTGTCCAGAGTCTCATCTTGTCAAATCACACAACTCTTCTCAAAGTGAGCCCCAAAACATAACTTCACATCAGGGCATATATAGCCTTCTCCTGACTCAGAG